>UZAN01046227.1:9388-29831 GCA_900618425.1 Echinostoma caproni
TTTGTTAGTAGACCATTGGCGCATTAGGTCGGTCAAAACGCACAATTGCGTTTGACCGCTCGCACCGCGTTGACCAATGGGTTCCTGAGGGCCGTGTAGAGCGTCCAAGCTAGGCGGCTCCCACAAATTTAGTAAAAGTGCCAACTTCGGTTCCTACGCCTAATAGCCCTCCTTTATCTCCGCTCGCCGCCAGATCGGTTTGATTAGGTGTCGCCTGGTTTTCAGTGCCGCGAATGCGTCTTAAAGTGTGTGTAGCAATTTCTTAATTACTCCTCACAGCCCATCGTTACTGGTTACTTCATCGTTCCAGGTTAGTTGGGCTGATTTGCTGCGAGGGTAATCTAAGTTCATGGCTTCAAAGTTTTTAGATGGTAGGTGGCAGCTTTCGGATGCTGTATGCAGAATTTAAGTCTTATGCAAACATGATCAATTTTAGCTAACGGTGTGAGCAACTTCCGTATTTAGTGTTCTCTTTCACGTTTTGCCTCATTGCCTTTTCATGGAACCACTCCGGGAATGCCTCTTCCTGTGTTCCTGATGGGCTCGTTTCAAGCTCCCAATCTATATTTGGCATGTTGAAACCACCCACTATCAGAGTATTCCCGGATTCCTTACTAGGTCTGTAAGGACTCGAAGGAAGTTACTATCGTCTTGACTACTCGAATAAGAGGGCCGGTAAATGCATGTTATGTTAACCTTACTTTTTGGAAGGATCAGTATGACAATGCATAGTTGGAGATTTCTGGTGCATACCCCAACCTGGGATTCGAGGTGGCTTATACCCTGCCTAATGAAGATGGCTATTCCCCCTCCCAGGCAGTCATGCTCTCTATCCTGTCTGTAAATTGCACAGCGCTCTTGAAAGACTCGGAGTATGTGGTCATTTCTAGATAACCAAGTTTCGGTGACCGCAACTACTCCTGCGCCGCATTCACCGGCCACCTTAAAGAGCTCTATCTGTTTTTTATGTATGCTGCACGTACTGGTGTGTAATCACTTCTTTTGTTCCTCGTCGTTCGTTTCCTGTAACACGTAAGTTTTTCAGTGTCTCGGGAGCTAAGCTCAAGGGGATGCCGCGATTTTACAAGCAAGGGAGGCGTTTACTGAGATCTCCCGCGGATTGTGATATCTAAGTGCCTTCTAAGTGGGGTTGCTTGAACTATACCCCTTAATTCTTTGCCGTTGCTTCCAATCAGATCGTCTTTTGGCTGGTCACAGCTTTCCCAGGTTTTGTCTTCCAATAGATCTATCACCACTACACCCTTTGGAGCGGTCGTGATCGGTTGGCGCTCCACGGGTAGTGTAATTCGTCCAGACGGACTCACCCTCATGCATTGGGTCTTGTTCCATTTACTACATAGAGCTCTATCCTCGTTTCTTAGTCCATGTTTTCTGGGCATAATTCTCGGTGCCTCATTCGGCCTGATGCAGTAGCTGCCCTTCGGTAAATAAATAGATAAATATGTGTATATTTTACGACGCCCGGGAAGCATGCGAGAAGGATGGTTATTCGTGCAATTTATTCATATGTGCAGTAAGAGTGCAGGCAGATGGAAAACCTTATCAGCAGAGATACACAGTAAAGAAGGTCAGGGAGTGAAACGAATGCTGCAGTGCAACGGGACATAAAACGGAAAAGATTACAATGGAAAATGAGAAGAATGGAGGAATTCACTACGTGAGCATGTCAGTGCAACTTGAGGAAGCAGCAAACCCTATATGAAAAGGACACTGAGAGATTTGGATGTGTGGCGATCGTGGGAGAAACTACAGAGAGGCGGCCAGTGATTTAATAGGCGGGAGAAGATGAAAACTCGCAAATGGAAATGAAAAGGGAAGAGCAGTACTAAAGCTAACCGGAGTTGACAGCCTGCCGGTAAGTCTTCTTAAGAGTCTCAAATGCGCGCGACCTCCTAGTGTCTCGTTGTCCGACGTAGACAAAAACACTCGTGGGAGTCGTAAATGTGTAGTGGAGAATTTTGGTACTAGATAGTACCGAAATATGCCGAGGTGACGCTAAACAATGCAAGCCATAAATGCAGTAGCAAAGCGGAAGCGTGTCACACGTGTTGCGTGGGTTTTAACAGGACCCAGCTTATATATACACCTGAGCGGAAAACCGTGCTCGGTAAAACAAGCAGAGGTAAAACAAAGAAATATCACAGTTGGAGTCAGAGTTGATTGTGAATAAAATATGAACGGAAAACGTCCTCGTGAATTGCTCTTTTTCTTCGTACAATCATGGTCACTACAGTACAGCTAATTTACACATTTGTCAAATGAAGTCTTTCTCTTTATGCTGAAACACAATTGGCTTCTGTTAGGTCAACTTTACTGGCTTCGTGGGTTCGATCAGTCATAGGGGGATTAAGTTTATTTAGTTGTTAGTCGCTTTGATGTGGGGCCGACTACACGCTAGAATCCTAGCTTTAAAGCACCTTGTAGGTAGGGCGGGGGGGGAGTGCGGTTCTCAATCTGGTTCGGATTTCGGACAACGGATACAGCCACTCCCAAATACCATTGCCGGAGCCAAGCTGTTCGTTATGGGTGTAGACTCCAAGCCTTCGACAAGCCCAAGAGAAAAAAATCTGAAACAAAAAGGCGATACTCAACAGTCTGGGGTAAAACCCAGCTGAGAAAGCGTGATGGTGAATTACAGCATGTCAAAAAAGTGTATGCTACCAACGTGAAATATAAAAAGAGGAATACGCCGAGGAAAACGTAACGCGAAGCAGTAAAGTGAAAACTGCGAATGCTTTTAACGATCTGAAAGCTTGAGAAGCATGATCAGTATATTGATAATCAGTTGTGAATATGAAGGTGTACACGGCTGCCTGGCTAGCATGTATCACGGCATATTGGGAGGATAGATTGAGAAGTTTCAGTTGTGGAGCTAACATAATGGAAAAATTAGTTAAACATACTGAAGAAAATATTCACCTCTAGGCCTTATATATAATTGATAGAGTTTTGAAGCTGTATCATTTTACTAATCGCGGTTTGAAATGTGAATGTAAACACCGCTATCTGGTTAGCATGTCATGGGTAGGTAAAACACATGTGGGACTTAGTTAATTTAGACCTGCAGGAATAAAATTGAATAATATTTAAAAGCTGGAAACTGTCTGAAATCCCTGGTCCATCTGCAGGTTCACTCCTGTTATAAGAAGTACTTCTTCCACGTTGACCAAATACTACAGCATCGCTTTGAATTTAGTTACTGATTAGCATTCGTGGATCTCAGTGCGAAGCAGACTCGATAACCTAGTGTGTTGTACCAAGAAGAAGTTAGATCGGAGAGAGAGGCGCAACATAGGGATCAGTAACCGGGATCTACTGTTGCCTAGGGAGTATGCGAAAGTCAAAAATGGGCATAGTGTAACTGAGAAGGAAACCATGCTGTGGTGGATTATCCCATGGAGTATGCAAAGGTTAAGTTTCATGCGACGTGAACATGGGGGTTCTAGGTTGAGGACGGTGCATCGTTCCTTGGTTAAGTGTGGAAATATAGCCTAGTAAATATTTGATAAAAGAAAGTTGGACATTTTATAAAGCTATTTTTTAATCACTTTTACAAGTGTTAGCAAAAATGAATGAACAATACTCCCAGCAAAGCCTTACGAAGGAGACGCAGGAAAGTAGCGTACAATAATGCAGTATAAGAGAGCTTCATCCTCAATCACCTGAATATAAAACTCGACCAGGATTGGCCTCTCCGTTGTCTTCACGGATTTCGCGAACTGGAGTTTTCATATGCCAACTCGGTGGAGCCTAAGAGACAAGAGGGGTGGGAACTCCGCTATTCTCAGTATGTCGAACACTCACCGTCTATCCAGTTCCTTTCGGGCCTTAGTCTACCTAATGAAAGTCTCTTCTCGATTCGTAATCAACCGTCTTCTGGCGGCACTCCTTTCCATGGTATTACCTTGTCTTTCGAGGACCCTTAACAAGTTTCTAGCTCCCGGTAGCTGAAAGCAATTGGTGGGACCTTGCATCCTATGGATAGGGTTCTTATCGCTAGTCACAGAAGGTTTCGATTTTAGCTTTGAAAACACTTCTGTGCGCTATGGTATATGTAGCTTGTGAGTGGGGTTGAAGGTGGCTAGAGCACGGTCCCCTCCGGAGTTTGATTTCCTATTTCCTCTTGCTTTATTGGCTGCAGTAGCGGCTGCTTTGGCATACGACCGTCTCGGTGTAGTCAAGCGTGCTCTGGGAGGGGACGGATGCTTACCGATTTCAGGTGTTCCGAAACGCTGTGCTTGTTTTACGCTCCCAGGATTCGCTGTTCATGGGACATCCTTTCATGGTATGCCAATTCCTCTCGGCCTACTTGTGCTGCCGGTAGACCGCATATAGTTCGCTGGGAATCCACGAGCATTTCGGATGGGCCCACCGTTTGCATAGTTCACACTATATATCCCCCGCTACTCTTCAACATCAGCTAGAGGACAAGCAGTAGTCGAATGTGAGCGATATACCTCAAATAGATACTATCAATATCACAAAAATCGAATAAAAGAGTGAAAACGTTCACCTGCGTATAAACTAGTTGTATCTGCGTGAAACAAACAAAAATATATTTACGCTTGAGTAAAACGTTACTCTGAAAAAAGGAAAATAAACGGTCTTCTTAATGAAACTCAAAGAAAAAACGATATTTTCCTAGTGACACTTGTACCGCAGGAATGCCTTGGTACGTACAAAGGCTTGTAATAACGTAGGTTATTTCACTGAAATGGAAAAGGTTTCACTTCAGTTATAGCACTCCGAAAATTCAAAGCAAGCGTTTACTCACTTCAGGTGGAGAACTGAATCTGTAGTGAGTGTTGACAAGCCTATGAGAATCTGCAGTACGAAATCTGCAGAGTTCAAGCTCACGGTGGAACTCACTGGAAATTGTGCAAGGTCTGAGGTCGTATAAGAAATCATGATAATTGGCAATTGCACAAATCGAACCACCACATAGTTCCGGCATTTGGTTGTTGCACTGATTAATATTGTAATGTTTGGAATATTATTTCACAGGAGGATATCAGATAATATAAAACAAACGGCACGTTCAAATAACCCATTGGTGAATAATTCGGGTTTCCTCCAGGTAGCTGTGCTTTCCATATATGTGCACTCAGCATTCATCGGTGATTTACCTTCAATACTGCCAGCCAAGTTCTTTAAGTATGTTGATGATGCGATTTCATGTCAAGCCATCTCAAACCAGTCTGAAATGGAATTATCTTGTGACAGTGCAGAAAAAGTTTAAATATTCTGGGACTAATTAAGTCTCCATTTGAATGCTGGTAGACCTGATCGACAGTCATCCCCCTCCAGGCTAAAGTCGCAAAAATATACAAACTACTCATAAGTAGCATAATCGTGCGTATGTTCCATTTGGATGAAAGGAGATGAGAAACTGGTTATAAAAATGTATTAAATAAAAATAATAAGGATAAAATATCAACAGGCGCATTAATCGATGAGATAACGCTCACTGATGTGCTGCAAAAACGTTTATATGTCCATCTCAATGTTTGTATCGTTAACCTTTCGGACGAACGATACATGCTACTGACGAGCACAACAGGAATTTCTATGTTATTAGTTTCACGAGCAAACATAGAGATATCTTCGAATTCTCGAAGAATGTGCCCTTTCGAAGAGAAACGGTTTTCTTGCAGCGACAGCAGCGGAAAAGAAATCCATCGAGCGCCTTGCCAGATTTCTGAAGGTTCATATCGTGACCGCAGATACAATCACGCTTTTTCGCCAACAAATTCAACACAAGAAGCTCCTTCAATTTGTGATAAAAAAACGCATCCACGAGGGGTGTGACAAATTAAGCGCACAAAAATGATGAGATATTTGAACAAAGTGAGGTAATCAGATATAATGTTGACCCACGTACATTATACATTTTTGAGTTCTATATTTAACAGGAAAATTTTCCATGTAAAATTTATTTAAAAATTCAACGAAATAAAAATGTTTACCTGGGGGTAACCGTCGATCAGGTCTACCTGAATGCCTATAAATCTTCTGTGTGCGTTTTTATTATTTCCTGGTTTGATTATACCTTGAAATCTTCCGTCGTCACGTTTGTACAAACCATTGCAATACAACAAGATACAATAAAATAAGTCGGTCACGCCATTAAGAACATATCCTTTTCTTTTCTTCTACCGCATAGAACCGTTTTAAATCGTTCACAATGTGATTTGTTCTTTTCGGTCTCTTTATTCTCACCCGACACCTCTTTACCGTCGAAACTAGTAGTCGAACCCCAGTTGGACGAATTGAACATTCTGGGACAGTCGGGGTATTTTTTTCGTAGAATGATAGACCTCAACCGCTACTTCTCAGCCTACTTCTGGGCGGCTGCGTTCGTTATGCGGTTAAAGTCATCGAGTTATCGCCCCAGAGGACATGTGTTCAGACCCCACCATTATCTTTGAGCTTCTCCATTTTTGTCATGAATTTTACAGTAGTCTTTTGGTTGGTCGCTTCCCACTTCCTAAGCTTTGTTTGTATCAATATTTATGGTAAATAAAAGGTCAAGTAAATGAAAATCGCAAGTATTTTTATACCGTCCAACAATCGGTGAAAATGAATCAATTTGTTAATTGTCCTGAGTGTAATCAAGCTAATCGACCGTATTTCTATTTGGCCATAAAATACTCCAGTTCACTTACTATGTCGCTAGGTACTACGGCAATCATTACTCCTTCCTGGTAAAGTACACCTCTTTGCAAACCCAGCTTCCACGCATGTTTCACACAATTTTTCCATAATGTCGTATTATTGAGCTATATCATCTCATGAAAAGCATTTTCATCGCCCTAGGTATTTGTCGGATACTACATACCAATACCTTATACGGTATCTACATACACACCTAAATATCGCTAAATCTGTATATCCTGCCAACTATAGCCATACACATATTAGTCCATATATACTTTCTCACTTCCAGCGCTAGAGTCATCTTTTCTTTATATTCGCCACCGAGTTTTACTGCTACTGCCAGTACGTCCCATTATACCAAAATATCATATCACCCCTTTTTACACCCCCTGCTTGTTTCTGTAGCTCTACGAATCCCCGTAGATCAGCAATCCTGATCGCGCTGGGGGACGTCTAGCGGAATTTCCCCATTCTGAGACACAGGAAGACGGCAACGTAAGCAATGGCTGGTTGATAGAGGGAATCCAACCAGTTGACTTATGTGTACAGGAAAAGATCATTATCTCGCAATGCAATTAAACAAGCAGTTTACGAGCCTTTCCGAACTGTAATTGTCTGGAATTCAGTTACAAATTTAGTTGGTGCCCTGCGAACAGATGCACTGTCAACCGAGAAATATCTTGACTAATCCCTTAGTTTCCTCCATTTTTGACTTGATTTTCTTTTACTTGAAGAGAGATCTGGCAGATTGAGAAAATTTCCATAAACCGTTAAACCATGCCAAGAAAAAGCCTTTTTAATCCATGAAAAGACTATTTATTGGAGATATACATCATAGTTGATATATAATGGGCCCAGGAATGCATCTGGGCAATTAGCGACGTAGAATTCAAAAACTAAATAAACCGATGTGATTGTAGATACATGTCAGCAGATCAAAGCGACTAACTCATTTTTTGTTTTCAAATACAGTTCCTATTTGCGTAGGAGTGAGCGCACGGACTGAGCAAGCAGACACATGAATTATTTGTGATTGGTCGAACGGGGAATATCTGTCTACTAACACAACTTTAGTCTAGCTCGGGGTGTGAACGAAGCGGGAAAATAATGCAAAAAGGAGATTGCTTTTCGCCTTCGAGAGTTAACAAAGACAACGGAAGCAGAGTGTACATTCATTATTTGATCCTTGTGCTAGGTGTTGGAGATAGACCTTTTAAGACACTGGAAATGAAATGGAGAAAGAAGGAATTAGTTGGCTTCACAATAACTTTAATTCAGGTTGAAAAAATAATGGGATTGTGGATTGTGAAACGAGAAAAAAGCCAGAATGTTATCTAATTCACTGAAATCATTGAAATCGTCCACTGAAGATGGCAAACGATTGTATACTATTATGGGAAGCCAAAAACTTGTTGGATGCTGATAATAACGGAATGAAAGGGATGAATTTAGGTAAGCACATGAGATCGGAGGAAGGAAAAGACAGCATAGGATGCGAATCCCAATCCTTACTTCCTCCGAGTTAGGAGTTTTTGAAGTAGGTTCGTGTGAAGATGAGCGAGGCGTTTTTCTTTCTAAAGCTTTTACGACTTCTGTTTCCCCAGAATAATAATAATGGGATCTCGTTCCCTTTGAAAATATACATTTTTAAAGGAGTGATTTGGTTGTGCGTCCGTCTGTCTATCCATCTGTCTGTCCGTCCGTTTGAGGCTTTCAGAGCAACAAAACTAATGTCAGCTCTTGAAGAATATTGTTATTCTGTAAGAAACAANAGAAACAAACAGGTCGGGTTCAGTCTGCACTTGTGGGAAACATTGCACTTGCTCGATCAGTAATCACAACCTCGATTTACTATCTGTTTTAAGCACTTGGGACTTCTTTAAAACATCCTTGTATGAGTTGGAACTTTTTTGTCACTGTCGCGTAATTGATGACAGTAAGGATCAGTAATTGGGAATAATATAAGGTGCTCCGATTAAAAAAATTGAAAAAGGCATGTCACATTTTGGTATTTCGATAGTGTTTGCAAACGTTATACACAATACAATACAATAAACAGAACGCAGCTTTTAACAAAAGCTTGATGATCAAGTTACATTGGTTTATAATGTTATTGTTATCAAAGTAATCTACTTTTATATAAAGCATTCCATGCCTAAAAAATCGGTTTTGTATACATACAAAATACTGAGATAAAGGGATGGTTGGCCTTAATAGTGTTTTGCACGCCTAATTATCAAAAGTGAACAAAATCAGGACACAAACAGTCCACACTGCCTGACTTATTAGTACTTTACGAACAAACAGCGGTGCCCAGATTACCTAGTATGAAAACAGAAACGCAGAATGAGAACAACAAACTTAATATGAAGCGGAAATAAATTCCCTTACTCAAGAGAGACAACACCGGAACCCTTGCACTTCATTTTTACTTTCTATCTGAAACTTCTCCATGACTGAAAAAATGTGCTTTCGTTTCATCAGGTGGCCATCCGTTTATCGGCCACTCTCCCTTCACTATTCCTGAAAATTGTATATTCAATGAAAGGAAGTAAAATTGAAAAAGAAAATAATGGGTGCACATCGCACTGCACCGGGGATTTACCACACATTCCCGTGGATCAAACCAAATTGCTAACCGTGTGAGGTTTTTGACTACTGATCTCGTTTTATCTAAGTAGAAATAGTGACTGGCATTAATTAAGCTCAGTTTCTGGTGATCTCCTTGCCGCATCATTGTCGTTCAGCTCGGAAGATGAACTGCAATAATACAACTTCCAGGTTATATGGTTGGGGGGGGGATGAACTGATTGGTCTGTGTGAACACGAAGTTTGTTGAATGATCGTTTAAAAATGAACAATGCAACTTTTACCACTGATTGCAAAGAGCAAAGGTTTTTGCTCTTGGTCTGATCGGTGCATTTTCGTATCAGTCAGACTAGAGCACCTGCTTGATGTTTGGCATCTTTTAATTCAAGTCATTTAGACAATCTTTGTATTACTCCTTCCTAGAAATTCATTATTGCATACATGTAATAACTGAAACTAGGTTATTCCCAGTATCGCAAAGATAAAGGTGAATGAACCCTTAGACTTGCGAAATCTACTAGAAATTATACACGTGAGATAGAAAAGTCGCAAAACTTGGTTTGGGTTCACTACAACATACAGCACTAACAACTGGCGGTAAAAGAAGCGAAAATGCTATAATGATCTTCATCCTTGGTATATAACAACTATTGCCCGTTTTTACACGGCACAACAAAAAAGCATGGGCGGAAAAGACCGGTATCCCCGTGCAGGATAGATATTGATCAACATAATTTCAAAAGGAAATGGAGCTGATAAATTTCGGGCCTTTGTGTGGCTGACTGGATGAAGTGAAGATAGGGCGTGACGATTGAGTCTAAGGGACAAACAATTTCAATCTATATTTTAACCATCGAACAGATGAGCAACGAATCACAGATAGGGAGAAACTGCGAACTTCCATCAAGGATTCGCCTGTATTGGTCGAGTAATTGGAGCGAGCACATAAAACATGTGTTAAATAGGTTTGACCAAAACAAGTTCGATAAAATTTAAGAAAGAATTGTCAAATCTCGACGTGCGCATAGGAAATGACGCGTGATCTGAAACGCTGGCAATCACTGGGACGTCGTTTCGGCCTGGTTGGATCTCATCAACAGTGTGTATCCATCAAGTCAACTGTGGTCCAGTGCTTCATAAATATTTTATTCACGTTTCATTTGCTATGCATACCACAAAATTCGAAATATGACCAAAGTAAATCCAATGTAAAAGAGGACATTGTTTCTCCTACAGTTCTCCTCGACACACACTCATAACAAAATGTCACAAAATGGTTCGTTGGTGACCCAACCAAACCAACCAGGTGCGTTTGTTTCTTCTTCCAAATGCGATACTTTCACGTAACTGTTAAGAGTCCCCAAAGAATAAACACTAACGATATACATGGACTATGTTTGAAAAATTGTTACCGACGGTGCGTATTAAACGATTGTATGGTGCTATATTTGTTCCATTTAGTGTCAGGCGCCAAATGCTGATTTCTCGCCATTAGAGCTTGTTCGAGTATGACGACGAAGATGAACAAGAGCTGGGGGAATTCGCCTCAGGTTATTTCGAACGGTCAGCGATAACGTTTTGTAAGAAACAAGCTATCAGAATAGATACTCATTACCGACAGTTATGAGTGATCATTCCTGTATCCTTCCGGCTTAATTTTTCAGTATGCTGATGATGTGAGTCTATGACAAATCCCCTCAAAACTGTTGCAAATAACGTCATTTTCTGAAAGTGCATCATATGGGTAAACATTTTCAGATTGATCTGATCCTATTCTGAATACTACTAAATATGTTCAATGCCGTATATATCTCTCATAATCTGCTTATCCGCTAGAACCTTGGATCATCTTATCTGAAGCCAAAACTTATAAATACCCGTGAGATGAGATGATATAAAGCGAAACATTCCACTTTTTGTTCTCTTGTCGACCAGTAAATTTTCCCTAACATAGTGTAACTTTTCCTGACCCAAGTTCGAACAATTTAACTGTTCTTTATCGTAGCCGTGTTTCTCTTGCTTCCTTGAACATTCCGAACATAGAAAATTGATGACCTTCATATGAAAATTTGCCTAAGGAATTCCTTATATTGCACTATTTAAATCCCGATTTATGCAGTTGCCGCTCCCAGGCCACAACTACTCACGATTTTTAGCATCCTGCGTAAAAATCTCGACCAATTCAATAGTACGCTACTTGAATGACAGTCCATCAAAGTTTGTGCTTGAATTTCATGTAGATCCACACATTTGATACTCTGTTCATTTACATTTCATTATTGTTATTTCCAGCACCCTCATCATTTTTGTTACAGTGTAACGGTAAATATATGTTCGCTTTGTCTGCTGAAATGAAGTCATTGGTGCTTGTGCTACATTTGTTTGGTAATTAGCGAAAATGGTCGTTGAAAAGAGTAGTCAAACCATGTTATGTTTGGGTTGGCTGTGGAGTGATAGAATTGTGCTTCAAAAAAACCGATTGCGAATGCAGGGTCGGAAAACACGGTGGATTTCCTAGTTGTATGTCTCATGTGTGTGAGTAATCGCAACATTTTGATGATCTTCAAACTGACCTGGAGGTCTACGCAGCCAAATCAATATCCAACAATGGAGCGAACCGAAAAGGAAGATTGTGATCCAGTTCAGTCTCGCGCCTGTTTGCACTCCGTTTCTTTCTGTGGTAATAGTGGTATCTATAGCAGCAAAGTTGGAAGAAGGGAGGGGAAAGTTATAATATGTATATGTGCATATATAAAACCGTGGAATCATACGTCAGGCACGCATCTTGGAATTTGTAAGGTAACTAAAAAACATTGTTTAACAGATTTTTTATGTACATCAGGTGATTCACAACTGTAAGCAAATTTCAATGCTAATAAACCGGTGAATGTGAATGAACAAAGTGTTGAAAAACTTCGAGGATACGAGCATTCACAAAATAAAGGGAAAACCTTCATGCTTTAGCGGATAACAGGTCACCCTATTGCGTTATCGATAACTTTGTTCCTCCTCACTTTGACTTTACAGGAAGTACGTCTCGATAAAACAAAACCCTGGTGAAAAGACGATCACTGGATTCAACTCAACCCTGCGGAATCAGGAGTCTCAGACAGGTATGCACTCAGAGTGAGCACTTGGTTCGTTCACTCAGTAATTCAACAACTTGCGGTCGTTGTGTGAAGCTGGATCTCCTTGGAGCATGAAAGCGTTTTAGGAAAAAATGACGGAGCATTCTTAAAATACAAGCGGACTAATAGTTTTAAATAAGGTATCGTTCTGTGCGGTTTTATCATTCAGCAGCAAATCAGTTTTGATAAATCAAATGGCTTAAAAATAGCTTTTCATACTTGAAGGAATGGGAACTGTACTATAACGTGCTCAAGGGATGCTTAAATCAGAAAGAAACATTGGTTGAAAATCCAATGCAAGACATTTTCTAAGAGAAAAACATTTTTTATTAAAAAACTTGCGTCATCTACATTAAGGTCCGAATAGATGACAAGGTACAATTTCTATACCGAGGAACACCGGAATCCGTATAATCTGAGGGTGAAACTGCACCCACTTTGAACGGATGATGACCACGTCGTTATCACACCCGACACGACTTGGTTGCACCTATCTAACTCATCATTTTCACTCCAGTCGCCAATATAAATTGCTATTTTCTGATGAGCCCAAGTGTCAGTGTTCCTGACAATACACGGAATTACCAAAGGTACATCAAATCGATTCTTCCGTTGACCATTCAGCTTCAGGGGAGCAGGGTAATGGTTTCCGCGGTTTGAATCCTGTTGGGGACACCAAAATAGTGCGCACTACTGACGAGTCCCAATGAGGACGATACAAGTGACCATCGCCCTAGTCAGTCTTTACACAAACTGCATAAACAGTACAGTCAAAATGTACTAATGACTTCCATTTTTTATCAGCTGGCAGCCGGAGGCTTAAAGTTGCATTGGAACTTGAGATATGCCCATGCCTGGTATTGACTCTTTCCCTCCAAATCGTAAATGGGACCGAGATTGATATCGAGTGCTCAATCCAGCTTCGTCGTGAACTAACAAAAACAAACTTACCAGTTCCAAGCACAGTGATAGAATAAATCGCATCCACAGAATCGGCCGCCACTTTAGTGAATAACTCATGCATGTCGGCTCTCAAGACCTGATCGTTTTCAATCGCCGTCACTGTCCCAATGTCGGCTGCGGTCATAGTGATTGTGATTGTGATATTGTTTGTTTCCGGGTCAATGCTGTTCATGTTGCATGAGACAGTCAGATTGGTGTATTTGGAATGATTCTGAAACAGCTCCGGGATCTGAAGCAAATGAGTAAACCAATAGTCGTGTATACATGTTCCAAGAATAGTTAGTTATCTAATGGAATCAAAAGAATACATTTGTGATTGAAATCGTTCGGCATCATGATACCAATCGATATTCCGGGTTTCTTTCTCACCTGGTTCATATATACTTTGCTCGAAATCATCCCTAACGTGATACGGCCAATGATAAATTCTGTTTGTCTTCCAGTTCTTCCTCGATACCTGCTGTTCTCCTTCCGTGTGACCCATAATCATGTGAAAGTACAATTTTTTTATCTTNTTTTTTTATCTTCAAGATTAACATAAACAACGACGGTTCCTTTCTGCTCAGACAAAACCGAGTGGTTTAAAGCAAAACTGGTTCACAACTAAAAACAGTTTCTATACCGGCAACCAAATTTGTCTTGAGGAAGCTGAGATGAATAAAAACCAGAAAGAAAGTTAAGAATTGTTGCTAGAGAAGAATGAAGAGGAGTTGAAAAAAGTGAACCAAAGCCAATCGGATGATAAACGTTTTTATACTGGTTAAGACAGAAAACGATACACTCACTGAGGAAGAAGTGCTCAGGAAACCATCAGCCTTACTACGCTAGAGATTAATATCTATCACCAGTGATGTCCCTATTAGCAAGGCCCATCCACTTTTACCTTTTTGCTTCCGTCGAGACGTTATTACTAATTTCCCCTCACTCTCCAAACCTGCTATCCATGCATCGACTGAACTCACTGATGTTTATTATGTGTGGCCTGCCGTGAACCATGACCTTCCATTATGGTACCACTCGCATTCCGCACCACTGCAACACGGTACACTGTCATGCTCACAAATCCGTCCCGATTGTCATTGATCACAGTCGGATTGACTCATGTTTGTCTTCATATTTTGGATCCCCTTGCCACACTCAGAAGGTCACAACTTTATCCGCATATGTGTTGATCGCTTCATTCGAAGAAAAATGGTCATTCGGATGACACAAACTTGTGATAAAACTATTTTCAAAGTTCTTGAGCAATACTGATACCCAGAACGAGCCGATCAAAATTACAAGATGCTCTTACGTGGTGGAATAATGTTATTATTTACCCATGGAAATATCAAGTTATTTTAAAACTTAACGTTACACAATTCCGTTTTTCGTTAACCTCACTACAAATGATGCAATAATCATTTCAATTTTCCCTGATTTATGATTAGACGACCGGACGACACACGAAAACGCGCGGAATACCCACAGTTCTTCAGTTTTACTCCAGTAACATACAAACGGGAGTTCACTGGGGCTATCGTCTACAGGGTATGCTCGATTCACACTTCAGATTAACAGCAGAAATAACAGAATTGATACTGATGTACAGCTTTTCAAAAGATTTATTAACTACCATCTCAAAACGAAACCGAAATTCATCCAACAGCTCAAAATTAAAGGATCGTGGATGATGATTTGCCCTTCAAAATAAGATTAAACACTCAATCTTGTGAGTGGTAGCTTGAAGTCAGCTTTAAGAGGCACACGTTTACTAATAACCACCATAGGTTGGGTCTTTCGTGACTAAGCTAAAAGTTTTATTGCTCTGGATACCTCACACATCATCTACCTTTTCCAATGGGTATTCCTGTTGTTAGGTTATTTGGAGACGGCTTGTGAAACGAACCGATGTCCTGTGGAGCTCGATTCCAGTATTTTCTGGACCCTTTATTGCCGTTGAGGGTACCACAGTGCAAACAATTTCCGACTTGGAAATGCATGATGCTTAACTTCGGAATTTGTGTTAAATGCATGTATTAGTCATCAGGATGCGTCAATCTGAAGAGAAAAACTGTTGGCGCGTGTGCGTATTCATGTTGGCTGAGTGACGGTTTCCAAAATGATACAATATCGACGAATACCATGTTTCGGATAGGACGTTCATCTGGGATGACAATGACTCAGCAACCCACGAAACGCTTACCCAGGAACAAACTGCATGTTGTAGTTCCATAAATTTTGACGAGTCCCGTTGGTCATGGCTTTTGTTGTAGACAATGATGTCACCCTTGTATTTGAATACACCTAGAATGAAAATAGCTGGAAACAAGAAAAAGTTTTAGTTTACCATGTGTCCTCGTTGTACTTCTCCCTCAACTCTCCAAAGCAGAGATACCTTTGTGAAAAAGACATTTCACAATGTTTGCAAGTCGATCATCAAAACTAGAAAAATGTGGGAAATGCGAGTTAGAAAAACTTGATTCCTCCGCTATACAAACGACGGTACCAGGTAATTGTCACATCATGAAGAGCCGCTGTGGAATAGACCGCTGACATTCTACGGGTATCGCTCGAAAGAGTGGCGCATCCTGGTAATTAAATATTGTGTTTCGGTTAAAATTAGTGAATGCCTCTGCAAATGGTGTTAAATACAATTATTTTCCCGGTATATGCACATTTCACAAAAAATAAACACACTAAACCGTTTCGTGTCATTCAGTGTTTTTCTGCCTAAAAGTTATTTTTGGACGAGTGGCACAGCCATCAGTCCAGTAGAAACGAAATTAAAGCGTAGTATATGATTTTTTCCACAATAATTTGACAAAGTTGATCGGATATTTCTTGTCAAACCAGTCATATGAAGGTCAGAAAAAACGCAAGTTTATTTCATGGAGTAAAATCATTAGGGTTCACAGAACCACTGATCCGCCAAGATAGCATATCTTTTCATGTTCATGACGTGGTCCAAACCTACTTCCATCAATAGCTTCTAGTAAATGACCAATACAGAAAGGTCCAAACTACTGGCACTGAACATCTATCTACTGGACAAGGATAACAAGGATAACAAGGATAACCAATGTTGTTGTTGTGATTACGACGATCTAGAAAATGATCGGTGCTTGCTCGATCAAAAATAAAGCATATTGTTTGAAAAGTTGAATTCGGATTGAACTCACTTTTTGTCACATTTGGCAGCGCTGTTGCTGAAAGAGTAGATAGAATTAAACAAAAAACTGTGAGTTGGACTGTGCAAACTCGGGAATTAAACAGAAAATCCAGTTCAGTGAAACCGCCTTTCGGACGATGCTTGTTACTAAGTTACACAAGGCAGAAAAATGGAAATGAATAGGAGAAAGAAATCGCTTCTGATTAGGGAATGATGAACTAAACTTCTTTCCGATCTGTTCTACGACAGGTGCAGCTGTATTCGGGGCTGAAGTTCATGGTTAACTAACGGTCATATTGCACGCTGCTGACCGGAAATTATGGACAGCCGGTGCGCAGGGAGATATTTCCATCTAATGGGGTGTTCTTTTCCTCTAGGTATACATAAGTAATACTTGCGTTTTGAATTCATTTTCGTCTCTTGACCACTGGAGTGTGATTGTCTATTAAATTATCGAAAGTAAGGAAAAACTATAGCACTTGGACGTCACCATTTAGGACATTTGTACAAATTATCTGCATAAGATAGTGCCCGAGAATACTATTGGTTGACCAGTTACGATCGATGAAAGTTTTCGGGTAACCATTTTCTGACAGCGTTTTTCGCGCAACTGCTAATTCTGTTTCTAAGGTATCTTATGAGCAAATGTATCTTGCTCTGAATAGAAGAAAGTTCACTAAGTTACGTTTGTGAGTGAGCGTTAAAAAGCTATGGAAGTTTGTGCACTGACCGTTCCATGTGGCTTTTCAATGCACCTTCCGCTGAATGGAGCCATCTAAACGTCTCGTTAAACCAACACCCAGGAATGGTAATTCGTTACTTTCTTCTTTCTCAACTGTAAAGCGTATCTCTGAGTGAGACGTCGGACAATCACTCAGCGGCGAATTGTCGGACGCGAAACTGTCCATGCAACATTCGCCGTTTTCATAATCCGAATTTCCCAGCCCATCAATAAATGAATCTCTTCATGACTTTCCGGTAAGCATTTCGAATAATTGATCAACAGCACTTGGTAGTCACTGAATAATCCATTTGGTGTCCAGCGGTTGCACAAAGGTGATCAAATTGCCTCCAAATCGCAATTCGGTTGACTAAATCATCGGAATTCGATTTTCTTCAGAATCTAGAGTTATATCACAGCCCGCAGTAATGTCGTCCTTCCATGGCAATGCTGGTAGCTCCCAAGGATCTAGCGGTTCCTCACAGTTTTCTTCATCTCTATCGACGGTTTCTGTTTTTTTATCTACCTTCATCTAAAGCTTCACTCTCGTTTTTCACCAAATAACTATTGTTACTGCTTTGCAACCACAGAAACTGGAGAATAATCAATCACTGTGCAGCACTTCCTTCTTCTTTGATTTTATTATTATTTTTGTATAGAGCTCTCATAATTGTGTTGTACCCAACAGCCGCGTGACAGTTTCTACTTCGAAGTTTGAATATTCAACTCCCACGATAAAGTATAATTCGCTTAACTTGTTGGGACCATTCCTGACTTGTTCGCCAATGCAACTATCGCTTAAACTTCCAGCGGGAGTTTACTGGTTCTCTGTGTCGGCTCATTCTTCACAGTGTAAAACGTTGCACTTGACAAGGCTCAGATACATTCCATACTACAATCGTACGCGGTTGAGCCCTCTTTTATTCTCTCTTTCTTTTCCACCAAATTCCAAGTAAAGTCATTATCAAAACCAAAAATCCGCCTCTAATATACAACTGGCATCTACCAGCTATCAGTTTGGTTAGGCTTATCGAACCCTGTTTGACTTTTACTACATTTGTGCTCGGTCTACTGTTCTGACCAGATTAGACCACCTATCCATGTAGGTCCCCTGAACAAGTGGCCCACAAACGGGGTCGGGCGATCATAACCAGGCATCGTACTTACAGTTTCTAGTCAACTTTTGATAAGAACTGTGAAACTTAGTAATGCTTTGCTGATCCAACAATACTGTATTGCTCTACCCAGGATGACCAACAAGAAATAAGCCCTTTAAACCAATCAAATTGGAGTGGGAGTAATCGAGAAATGTATTTGGATATGCTGTGAACTTCCTGGGGCACAGAGTAACTGAAGAGTGTAGTAATTAGTTGAGTAACATTTTAGAGCTGTTTCGGGTCGCATCAGTAATACAAATCCGTCGACCCAACTTAGGATCGAACCCCCGAACCTCATAGATAGAACCCATACATACTACCACATGACCACTATGCAGCTGGTTAGACAGCTGGTTAGCCCCTACAACATATGGGAATACCCATCTTTGTAAGACATACAATGCTTGGTAGCTTTTCAGTTCATGCATCGTTTTCTCTGCACACAGGAAAATTCTCCATATGCTCAGGAACTTCATGACTGGACAAAAGAGAACGTTGATTGGTTGATACAATGCAATTCTATGAGCTTCTTTCTATATTATTTACTCCATTTTATTTTTCTCAATAAATAAGAGGCTATTTTCATTACTTTTGTCACGGTGTGGGGATATTCCGGTCGATGCCATCGCCGATCTGTGAGTATTGGGAGAAATAAAACCATGCTCGTCCTCGTATCTTCAACAAACAGCCACACCATTTTCAAGCACAGTATTATAGAACTGGCTGCGGCGTTGACGTTATTATTACGTCTGCATGGCCAAGGTATTCTCGGTTTAAGTAGTCATTACCTTTTGTGGTGTGATTTCATAGTTTTGAAGGAAAGCAGACTAATGGATCATGTGTAAAAAGTTAGAAGACTTACTCATGAGTTTCTTTTCCCCTCTCTGTCTCTTGTGCCATCCCTTGCGGTCGAGTAATTTTGATTCCCAGAACTCGGATTCATTTTATCTACCCCGTTCCTGTTATAAAGCACACATTCTTAACGGCTGGAACAGATCTCACACGAGAGTGAACACTCTCTATCCCGGGTCGTAGAGATTTATGCAATGTTTCCAATTTTACTCCTTCTGTCACAAACGGCGCGCAACCCGGAGGAAGCGAGAATGCATATTATTATTATAAATTCCTGGTATCCAACCATGGTTGGCCACACTGAAGTTATGGTGTAACTGTTTTCATGAAACCACGGACTGTTCAACCCGAACAGTTTCCGACACAAATTTTGTGCAGTGCGTGATTGTGAATACGAGATAGCACGTTGTAAGGTCAACACTCAGCAATTTCACTTGCCTGTAATGACAGTTGTTACTGTTTTTGTGGTTATCGTTGATGGTACTAGTGTTGATATTATTATTCCATCCTGAACCGTTGAATCTCCTACTAAAACAGGACAAAAATTATCAGAAGATTGTAGAATCAATGTCACGTGTTTTATTTACACCAAAAACAGCATTTATTCAAAAAAACAACGTCCATAAAAAAGCTCTGTTCAACAGTTAAGAAAATTCTATAAACGCTTTTGAACTTGTGATACTCGTCTTATACAGAAAGTTATTCCGAAAGTCGTTCTAATTGTCTTCTTCATACACTCAACAAAATTTTAACAATTATCCTTTTTCCAGTTTGACCTACTTTGAATGGCCGTTGAATTGACTTCTGTTCGGGTATCAGTACTAGCCTCTACCGTATTGGTATCTGCGATTTACAAATGAAGAAAATTAAGCAAACGATATTAACCAGCTTTTTCCTACTATCGCTAACGTGAAAACTATCCGCGTAATGTTTCACCCTTCACTTGCACCTACCAGGAACAGAAGCTCTTAATGTGAACTCTGTTGAAAATTCCGCAGTATTTTCGTCCACTTGAACTTCATTTTCCTCACTGCGTACAGGACACGATATTAGAGTAATTCATATCCAGGTACAATTGAGTCATACATTTGCAACATACACTCTGATGGGCTACATAATAGGCTACCACTATGCAATGTACTCAATTCATCATCATCATCATCATCATCATCATCATCATCATCCGAATCATCATCATCATCAT
>UZAN01046228.1:6423-17375 GCA_900618425.1 Echinostoma caproni
ATATTGAACGTAAGCATAGAACCTCTTTGGGTTCTGTTTTGCTTTTATCGCAATCCCATTTTCATAGTCGTACCTGGCCCTTCGTTGCATAGCCTGCGCATGGTTTCTTGCTGCCTTGTAGTTACACCATGCCTGATCGAACTGAGCCGTTTGTACAGCGCCCACTTTCGACTCCTTGGGGCCAGAGCCGTGTCTAAACATTGTTTCCACCATGGTGACCGTTGTTTGAGTCACCTGCACCTCGGGATGGAGGCAAACTTTTCGGCGAGCCTCATCGAACTGTCTTCATTTGCAGTCCATCTCTCTTCAAAGGTAGGCTCAGCTGTTGACGGTTCCCAGCTGAAACCTAACGCTATATCTTCAAGACTCTCCTCGTGGACACTCCCACACAAGCAAACCATTTTGATCCCTGGCTTGGTGTACTGCGCCAGTACTCTTACCTGAAGGACCGCCTGGTCGCTTCTGCCCAGGGAGACTTCTATCATGAGACTAACGATATCTGACCTTGCATGAGATACAGCTAAGTCAAGGATTGAGGGCCTCTGGTTCAAACGGAACCGAGTGGGTTCCCTTACATGCTGCACAAGCGTACGCGAATGGATTCACTCTAGTAGCGCCCACTGTATTTACGTTGATTTTTTGAAAATCCATCTCAAAACACAATGATTACATTTGACGTAACACTGTTTTTGCGTTACCTGCTTATTGGCGCATTCTCACTCACATACACTCCTATACAATTGTTTATCTGTTGACTCCTTGTCCACCATGTTTCAATTTGGCGTGGATAGAAAACGTGATCAATCTGTTGGCTCTTGCTGGATGTCCTATTTGGTTCTTGATTGCTTGAACGCTTTTCGCCGCATATTTGAGTTTTCCTTTGTTGTACATTTTGTAATGATTTCCCTAATTCAGTACCGTAGAACATTGCGGATCAATCGTGTTTTATTTCGGGATCCGCATCGGTTTCGGCTACGCGTCACTTAAGTGCAAATTGGTTGACACACGGTAGTAAAATTGGAATCAAACGAGAAAACTATTTCGAAGATGCTCAGACGAGGAATCAAGGAAACTGGAACCCAACTGGAAGTAGCCTGGCAAGTCACTGGGGGGGCTGTGGGTCATTTTGATTCTTTAGAAATTGTTAGGTCAGTTAATCCTGTGCGAGCTGTTTGACGTGTAGAATCAGATATTAAGGACATTGATATCTTTAGATTGCGGGTTTCTGAATTAGCGCATGATTTGAGATTAGCTAGACAGCAGATAGAACAGGCCAAAAGTGAAAGCACCGATTTCAACGGCACAACAACGCCTTGAGCTGAGGTTACACATGGTTACTTGTCTCCTAATAAAGAATCCGTCCCAAATCAAAGAACATATGCCCATGTGAACGTGGATCTGTCAAGAGTCGAAATGACACCACTTGACGGAAATTGCAAACAGTATTGCCAATTCATTCGTCAATACGAAAATTCCGTTGAATGCATAACGGCCGATGCAGAACAAAGGTTTCTGTTCTTGCTGCATTACTGTCATGGAAAGGCCAGGGAGATTTTCATGCAGACTAAAGTCCCCGAAGGGCAAAGGGATGCTTCACGGTTGTGGTGGTGGCCGGAAGGAGACCCAAATGGACCTGCTCAAAAATATCGGATGATGATGCACCCTTTTAGCGCAATCTCCTCTCCCTTCTGTGCAAACTTCGCGTTAAAAACGACCGTGAATCAAATTGCTCAGTGTTTCCAAACCCCGGTTGATTCCTGTTTTAAATACAAATTTTATGTGGACGACTTCTTGGGATCCTTTGATGGCATTGAGGAAGCAGTTCGAAACATTAGGGATTTATCTAAGCTTTTGCTGCTGCTGCTGCTGCTGCTGCTACTGTTCAAGTTCAACAAGTGAATGTCTAGCAGTCGTCAAGCAATCCACTGCATCCAGGTTGAGGAACAGTCACTTTGTCTCCGTGGCTTGCGGGGAAGCCTGTTACCAACAGATAGGGCACTTGGCGTGCAATAGAATTCGGAGAACGATGCGCTTTTGTTCCAACTGCTGCTACCTGAGAAGATGGCGACTGGCAGAGGGATTCTGTCTCCTTGTCCAGCCTTTACGACCCAATGGGGTTCGTCGCACTGTGACCACGGCCAGACAGGATTCTGCTGCAGGACTTGTGGAAAAAAAAATACTTTCAATGAAGCCCTTTGCGAAGCGGATCACAAGACCTAGCAAGGCTGGTGAATGACCCTGTCCAAGCTGGGCGACATACGGCACCCTCGTCCCATACCAGAAACGCCGAGGGGAGGCACGTAAGCTACATGTTTCTGTGGACGCGTCGAAAGCGAGATACGGGGTAGTGGCCTAGAGTTGCTCGTCTCGGCTAGGTAGAAGGAGGCATAGTTGTATTCTGTTCGCAAAGACCATGGTCACCCCTCTAAAGGCAGTGTCAATACCCAGGCTAAAACTGGTCGCAGAAGTATTAGCCATGAAGGTAGCAAAGGTGCTCAAAAGATGTTTTGACTCGATTGAATGGGCCGTAACTTACTGAACTGATTCCGCCATAGTTCTCTACTATGGTAACAGTGTACGGACGCGCTTAAGCACATTTGTTGCCAACGGACTAGCCGTCATTCACGAAGAAACGGAGGTGTGTCAATGGCGGCACATAAAATCTTGTGACAATCCAGCCGACTACTGCTCCAGGGGTGTGCTGAACTTGGAGAGAAAACCATCGTTACATGGACCGGCGTTCTTGGCAGACCAGCCCAGCGAATGGCCCGACACTCAAAGTTCCCCTGTCACAACGGAGTTACTAGAGACTAAGCGGACTGTTACGTTAGTCACTGCTTTAACCGACATCTTACTGCAGAAACTGCATCGGTTTTTACGATGGACGTAGGTCATGAGGATGGTTTTCTGGTGAACCACGTTCAAACGACAACTGGCTATTATGAAAGGACCCCGACCTGACGACACCTTGAATATTGGGCCCATCGTTCCAAATGAATTTAAAACAGCGGAAGCTGCTATTGTTTGCATAGTTCAATTGCAAGCCTTCCCTTCGGAGCTTCAGAGGTTATGCAAGGGGAATCGTGACTCCGATCGACGTTCATTACGTTGCCGGTGAAAACCACCTACTCAATACGATTCGCCGTCGGTTTTGGATAGTGAAAGTGAGAGATACGGCGAAGCGCATTGTGGGCAACTGTCTCTTTTGTCGTCGGCAGAATACTACATTCAGCAAGCAACTGATGGCCTCGTTACCAAGTTCCCGAGTACGACCAGGTTGGTGGCCCTTCGCCGAAACTGGGGTGGACCACTTCGGGCTATTTAAGTGAGACGAGAGACGTCGATGGAGAAACGATACGGATGCCTGATGGCCTGCCCACAGTCACGAGCCTTGCGTATAGAGACCGTACACAGGATATCGACCGACTCCTTTCTTATGGCCTGGCAGAGATTTGTGGGTAGACCAGGCAACCCATCGAATGTGTTCTCCGACAACGGGTCCAATTTCGTCGGTGCACAAAAGGAGTTCAGCAACTGGTTGACGCGGTTAGACAAATGCGCCCTGGAACCCAATGGCACTTCAACCCACCGTACATCAGTCTCCGCGGGGGAGTTTGGGATTGGCCTATACGGTCGGTACGGAATATATTAACAGCGTTATGCGAACAACAGGCTCCGGACGACAAAACCTTGGTGGAGGCGGCACAAATACTCAACAACCGATCGCTTGTACCCGTCACCATCGACGACAGGCAAGGACTGGCGTTTACCTTCAATGACCTGCTGCTGAGATTCAATACCGGCTTAGACATGCCAAAAACTATTAGTGGCTGCTATATCTCAGGTTGGAAGCATGCGAACTACCTGGCAGGGGTGCTTTGTAAGCGTTGGACAAGAGAGTACCTGCCAACCCCTCAAGCTCGAAAGAAGTGGTTGCATAGAAAACGGTCACTGAAGGTTGGAGACGTTGTCCTTATGGCCGACGAAAAGCTACATCGGGACAACTGGCCACTGGGTGTAGTCATAGAAAGCCACACGGACTAAGACCGACTAGTAAAATCAGTGAAATTGAAAACATCTCCCGGTGAACAGGTGCGCGATATTCGACGAGTGTGTTTATTGGAGGGAGATGACCACCATGCAGTTACTTGATGGAGTTGCGGAGACCCGCCGTGTATTATTTTGACTTACCTGCCCCCTTGTGCCAACCGTGCCCCAGTGATATTCACCCAACCTGTACGAACACGTGCTTCCACGTCCTTACCATACGTTCTCTCTATTTTATTTTCGCGACGGAGTGTTTTTTTATTTGATTATTACACAATTTATGACATTAACCTCGAAGGTGTGACCCATGCCCTCAAAACATTCAACCATTCACATACACACTATCACCTGTATGCCGAACATGATTTCATTTGAAAATTACAACATTATTTACATCGTCCACATTTCCCGCTCCTTGTTAACACATCGAGACTTTATCGGTAATAACATTCACTTGACCCACAGTTATAAATTTAACGTGCGACTGGATGTGTAGCAGTCAAAAGAACTGAAAATTCCTCTCAATTACCTTGCATTTCCTTATCTTCCTTCNCCATTCTATCGTGCATTCTTTCTGACAGTGGTTTTCATGTCGATGAATCTTCTCTTCTGAACCCTCTAGTTCACCCCTTTTATGTTGAAGCATATCTATTAGACACACACTTCAAGTGCTTTGCTCTTATATGTAAATGGGCTTCAGTGCTTTTTCTTGTTTTATTACGACCAAAGTTTTGACTGGACGCTCTTTGTTGAACTAACCGTTGCTCTCGGTTATATTAAACCCCTTTTGGCTGTAACGCTCAAAATTGTTTTGCTTGATCTGTTGAAGCGTGCAGACTTTTTCTATTGGCTCAGAATTATCTGAAAGGTAATTCAGATCACCCTTTTTCTCATTTACTTTTTATTACCGCAGATATTTTCTGTGAATATTTGTAACATTTTGGCTGGATAGTGAATCAGGATCACTATCAGAGGTATGACTACCTTATGTATTTGTGATTATTGCGAAAGTAGGACCTTAGATTATTTTTGGATCGACTAGTTTCTCGATAATTTGGGCTACGCGTTGCTTTGAGATTTGTTTATGGCTATCCAGAACGAGCGTAGGGTCATTTGATTGAACGCACGCAGACGAGGTTCTTTCGTTTCACTGGGAACCGGACAATCGCGTGTCTGTTTGTTATGACTTCATCTGGGTTGCTTCTTTTTTGATGTTTTTCTATCGCAGACACCATACATTGTTCTTTATTTGGCAATTTCTTCCCCGGCGCATTTGAATTTCATGTGGTCCGAGAACGTGAGCGGCTGTTTGGTTCTCTCTTTTCATCATATTTTACTCACTTGCTTTAGTGCTTTTGGCCGCATTTTTGAGGTCTGCTTTGTTGTACATTTTTTAATGATTTCTCTAATTCGGTACCGTAGTTCATTGCGGATCATTTGTGTTTTTACTTCGGGATTCTTATCGGTTTCGGGTACGCGTCAGTCAAGTGCGAATTGGTTGACGTACACGCAGTACTCCAAGTGCGGCTTGTCTATGGCTCTGTACACAGGGAGGAATACGTCTGGTTTTTTAAAAGATAGTACTGACTTGAGCCTGAACGGCTCTCTCCTCAGACTCGCTGCAGCCAGTACACACTGGTTTTCCCAGCGGAAGCCTGCCACCACTGATATTCCTAAATCTCTGCTGGTTCTTACAATCCCTGTGGTGAAATCCCCCCCACCTAGTTGGATTGACAATTGTTCATCAGCAAGGGAAAGTAAATTACTTTTCTCTGCATTCAGTGGAAGGTCCTATGGTGTTGCTCATTCCGTTGCCCTACGCAGATCATCCTGCAATCGCTGCCGACAGGCTGATCCCACTATCTTGACATCATCTGCGAGATGAAGCATGGCAAACATAGGATGGCAGCCAAGCCGTCTATAAAAATGAGGAACTTCAATGAGAAATTCAAATTCAGATTTCAAATTTCAGGCTTTCGTCTGTGAAATGTCTTGGTAGTGGCATGTTCTGTCCAGGGACTGNAGTTGGTATTGTTACCTGTTTGACCGTTCTATAGTTATCTGCAATTAGATAAAGGAAAGAGTGATGGCGCAGCCTCTGTGTCAGGATGAGCTATCATTGGCATAAGTCTGGAAATAGCGAGTTTCACGCTAGGTCTAACTCACGCCTCAAGGTCTGGATCAATTGACATGACACTACTGTCGCCGGAAGTCGATTCCACGTTGAGACTACCTCATTTGAGAAGTGGTGCCTGATTTGCAATCGGCTTCTTAACCGCTCCAGAGTGTGAGGATGTCCAAGGAGACCCCTATCTTCCCTCAGGCGAAACATGTAACCCATTGGAGAATTACTGAGGTTCCTAGATATTTTGAACATCTCAATCAAATCTCCTCGTAGTCTGCGCGTTTTGAGGTAGAAGAAGTTTAGTGCCAAGAGCCTTTCTCTATAGCTCAGCTGCTTCATTCCCCATACAATTCTGCTAGCAAGCTTTTTGACTTGCACCAGTTTCCGGATATCCTCACGGAAAAATGGAGCCCACGCTTGAACACAGTTCTCAAGGTATGGACGGACGAAGGCTGCATATAACGGGATGAAGACTTCGGCGTCTCTGTTCCTTATGGCAGTTTGAAGACAGAATAATGCTTTACGGGCCTTTATAGCTGCTGCGTCGTGTGCAGATGGAGTTGTTGATGGAGTTGCAGATGGAGTGAACTTGCATGTTACTCTGACCCCTAGGTCTGTCGTACTGCTCTTCGACTGTAGGGAATCCCAAGAGGGTTGGTGACGAAAATTGAAGGACCTGCAACGCCTGAAAGCGTGTGGCTCTTTAGCGCGCTGAGCGGTAGATCACATTTGGCTGAACATTCCCATATTTTGTGGACGTCTGCTCGGATGGTGTCTAGTTGGCTAATGTTTCCCACCAACTTAACATCGTCAGCATAAAAGAAACAGGGATTATCAAAGCCTTCGGTGACATCGTTCACAAAAATGAGGAAGAAATCTGTACAAACCTCAAAGTGATCTCGAAAAAATTTGAAAACAAGAGCCAAGTGTTACTGTGAGCGTAATTCAATGAATCGTCCTGTTGCACTCGAACGAGTCAAATGTGAGCGGTCAGGTCGCGCCTAAAACAAATAGGGTTCGAATGAAGCAGTAAAATAAACAAAGCACGATAGTGGGATCGATGTGTAAATATACAAGGGAGATGGAACGTCAAGTGTCTAAGTATGTATGTGTGAGTCGGATGGTAATAGGTGAATGGAGCGTGAAAGTTACGAACTGCGGAATCAAGGTGGAATGGCTGGGTTCTACAAGAAGGATTTTCACAGATCAATCAATACACTTATCAAGGAGCTGAGGTGTCTGACGCTGAAAGGACGGACATCATCAGCACCGGAGGATTTATTTGGATTGAGGTTAGACAAGGCCCTCACTACGTACTCTGGGGTAATGAAGACTTCAGGCATATCGTATATATGGTTGTTGGTGGGCTGATGTAGGTTACTGTCGATTTTGTGCACGCTTAAGAAGTACGACAGAAAGGCGTTCGAGATTTGCTCATACGTGGTGAGCAGCTTGCCTTGCACTCGTAGTACTTTACCGATCTCTCTCCTTGTAGAAGACCTTGTTTGTAGGTACCCGAAGTAACGTTTTGGATTCCGCTTGGCGTCTCTTGCGATGCCAAGTTAGTATGCCTGTCTAGTCTTCCTGGAAATCTTGCTCGCTTGGTTCCTCAGGAGTTTGTATTTTCTATATGATACGAAACTCTTAAGACTGATGGAAGTATTCCAAGCTAACCCTTTCCCTTTCCAGTGCTTTGCGGATCCTGGATTTCCACCACGGTTTGTTGCGCCGCGGGTTTTCCGCCCCCAGTGGAACGTGATTCTCTGTCAGGAGAGCAAGAGAGGCCATTTATCCTCTACGTTACTGATGCTGGACCAGTCCATTTATTTTGCGATTTGAAGTAGTTCTCCTACCTTGATAATGTGGAAACGCCGGGTTCTCAGCTTGGGCCTTGGGGATGCCATTTGTCTAAAGAGAAGGTGTACCGGGCAATGGTCGCTTTTCCCTAGAGGTACTCCCAAGGACACTTCGGTTACTTCTGCCGGATTTCTGGAAAAGATCAGATCCAGAGTAGAGGACTGTTGTCCCGGTCTAACTCTCGTAGGTGAGATCACATGCTGAGTTAGAGACAGGGAGCATGACGTTTGCAGCAGCTGTTTTTCGAAGGAATTGCGGCTACCAGTGAGGTCTAGCCAGCTTATGTTTGCGGCAATAAAATCACCGAGAATTAGCAGTCGGTATCCTGTTCGAGAAGGATTTCTTAGCGCTTGAGGAAGTTATAAGTCTTCTGCGCCGGATGCGCTTCGGCTGCGGTAGATCCCTGCCGTTAGAGCTGGGGGGGGGGTAGATGCAGTATACATGCTGTTGTCTGAATACGCAGGGTGTTTTCTTTGAATTGAGTTGCAGACTGGTAGATCTCTTTGCTGATGAGCATGAGACATTCCCCGCCAGGGGCTCCGCTTTCTGTCCGCTCTGTACGGTTGGAATCCATTGCTCCAATCTCCGTTTGGAGTACAATCCTGAAGCAAAGTTTTGATGAGGACACAGATCGATGACGCAGAGTAGGTCGGCGATTTTGTCTCTTTTGTTAACGAGATTGCAGGCCTTGACTAGTGCACCTCTGATTATCTGTGGCCCCTGGCGTCGGTTTGGGGAATTTATGGCTGCCCCGGAGTGGTCCTCCGATTTTTTGGTCGTGGTTAGTTCAGTTTACACCCTGAACTGGCTCCTATGGTTTTGGGGTTGGCCTAGAGTGGCTGCGGGTTTGATCAGGTCCGCAGTCTGACCCACGGTTATCTGTATGCAGACGGTTGATTTTTGTCTGTAATCGAGGAGGGTTTGCAGTGACCTCTGTTGCTGGCGTCTTTGATAAGGAGGAGTCAGGACCAATGAAAATATTTTCCATTGCTGCCGCAACCACTTCTCATTTAGAGAGGACAAAATCCCGATCCTTGCAGCGGTGGAATTCCACGAGCAGGGGACACACTGCCATGGAGCAGTTGTTCCTGGGGCGTCCATTTACTCACTCTGTGCTCACCTCCACCGCAAGCGAGGGTGGCAGCCCGCATTCCTCGAAACACTGCGAATTAGATTTTTCCCCGCTTTGAGCCTTTGGGCGGTTGCACGAATGTAGGGCTCTGGGGCTCTTATCAGAATGTTCCTTGTCCGGCACAATGTGTCTTCGTAGACAGAGTGAAGTATCTTTAGTTCGGTTACTTGCTTCCGTAACTTGACCAGGAGCTTTTCCAATTGGCTTTCGTGCCGCGAGATGCCATTATTATGGGAGCCTGTTCCTCAGGGTCTGGTAAGCTCAGGCTTTTCCGGCAGGTTGGATACTTCTGAGCCTTTTGCCTTGAAGAGATTGCTGTGAACGGGTTCACTGACGAGCTATTGAGCTTCTCTTGTCTTGGCTTTTGGGTGCATTGTACAGCATTTTACTGCTGACCTTTTTGCCCTGTAGTTGTGCCTATGGTAGCCTTGTTTATGAAATGCGAATTCAGCTGGTTCTTGTTGTCATTAGGGGTTACCTATCCCAGCTTTGTTAGATATTGTTTACACACTATCGTCACCCGGCCACTGTCATGTAGTGGGGTCGGGTGAAGGATTGCTTCACCCAATGGAATCTGTTCTGTCTGCGACATTTTCTGAGAGACATGTTTTGTCGCAGTGTATCATCGTTTTCTGCTCCTACCGCTGAGTTAGCTCTTGCGTGGTTTGTTTTCCATGATGTTTGTATTGTTTATCCACAACGCTACGGTTGTTATGGACAACTATGTATGAGCCCCGAGGGCTGGATATTTTCCTCCATGTACTTGGTGGTAACACTGGTTTCAGTTGCTTGCGACCGTGAGCTCTTTGGGGACCCATGATATGAGTCTTTGGCGTCGAGTGATCTAGTGTTTCCTTCGAGAGCAATAATGTGTCCTTTTGGCAGTAGTGGGGTTTGCGCGAAACGATCTCACACTACTACCGTTGGACGAGGGGTTCTGGCTGTCTTTAAGTACAGTTTTAGCGATCTCTTTGCAGCTTTCGCAGATTCACAGAAGATTATCGTGAGTACTATAGAGCTTATAGAGTGCTTTCGAGGGTTGTGAGCAAGTTTTATGCGCCAACTGCTCGCAAATGCTACATTCTATACCCGATACAACGCGTTTCCGACATGACACTTTAAGGCATGGAAATGAAACGCAATGAAATTAAATGTAATTACTACTAATTGTACTTAAATTAGTTCAAAAAATGTAAGTTAAAACTTTAATATAGTTAATCAGATGATATGAAACGATCACACGTACAAGACAAGGAAAAGCGTTAGGCCTGACACGGAGAGAAGTTTGCCTGAATGGACAGAAGGAAAGCTCGAGAGTAGGGCTTTTAACTTTGATTAAAAGCGTAAGGTATGGTACGCGGTCAAGTATGGCACCAATCACTGCGAAAAGTAGGCTGTAATTTCCTGGATGAAAAGGGGAAAAGGATATCTCATCTCACCTCCAAGGCGAGAGATTGTTATTCGTGAGCGTTCATCTCCCAGGCTACATCGTAATAAGTAGCAGGACGAAACAAAGAACATCCAACTTGAGTGTACCGCTCCTACTACTGGTTTTCTTAACCCCTGGATGGATGGTCAGATCTCCACTTCAGGAACAAGTTCAGACCACCGTTCATCCATGGCCGTCTTGAATGCCAGCATAGTCAGCAGTTCTACTAGCTCTAGAGGTAGTCTGATCCAAATGTTGACTACCCTTTTGCTAAAGAAGTGTTACCGGACTGTCAGTCGCGACCGGGCCTTGATTAGCTTGTACGGAAATCTAGTGCTTCCTGGAACAGGGTTTCGGGTCTA
>UZAN01046229.1:0-20217 GCA_900618425.1 Echinostoma caproni
CAATTGTTGCGTTACTACTCATTTATTGGCTGATAGAAATTCCATATCCCAAGCCCGGAATTTCGCTCACGACCATGAACGACAACGTCTATCATTAGATTTTTATCCCTGAAGTAGTTACCCGTTTCTCATTATCCGTGTGTAAAATATTTAGAGTTCGTCCGTCATCTTTTCCGGTTCTCGGAGAAACTAATCCGGCAGTTTTCTTTTTGCGTTTATTCAAATTTTGACGTCGTAACCGCATCGCTCACTCTGGAACAACCACATGTTTCCTTTTCTGACAAGCATTACTACAACAATATCCGAATCACCGGGCGTACCTTGACTTGATTCGGTGCATGTATTTTTCCGCATCCACTTCTTAACGTGTATTGTGCAATCGCTTTTCTGGCCCAGAGTGTTTCGAATTCTCTTCACAAATGCAGTTAGTTCACTTGGATTAGTTAATCGTTAGGAGATGCTTCTACAATCCAAAATCAGTGCGTAATGAAGTTTTACTCTCGAACGCGTTGAACGTAGAACCCAGTTGATCTGCTCATGTCCCTTAGATGGGTGATTACGTAATCGCTGCAAAATCAATAAAGTTGACTGTACATTCTTTGATCGGATGAATTTTTTCAGGGAATGAATGTACTCGCAAATTTTGTTGATTAATGCTTTTCGACGTTCACCGGTACACCAATATCTTGTGAATTGCTTTTTCACAACTTCCTTATCATAGATATTTGTATGAATATAAGATGCATCTCTGTGGCCTTTTCTTGCCATGTAAAATTCATTTGTTGTGAATTATCACAGGCTTAAAAGGATTTCATACGATCATGTACTTTTTTTCGAAAATAGCTGCATTCCTGTTCTTTTACTGCGTCATTCATCGGCAATTTGTCTGAAGATACCAGATTACTTCTTCGTCTTTTCTAATTCGCTTGGTCAAGCGGTTTGCGGCTTTATTCAAACAGTGGTATCAACATGAGAGACCGGCAAGACGCGATTATAAATCATAACCCAGTGAAATCGATTTCCTAATCACTGGCCTTTTGAAATTTCACTTCTACACGAACCACTTGGTTAAAACTAAGCCATCCTTCTCTAGCATTTAAGTTTCGTCCATTTAAATTGCTTGATAGCTTGACCCCGAAATCAACACGATTAATCGGGCGTCCCTGAGTAGCACATCGAATGTAGTCCACTTCTCGTCTCATTCCAAACGTACAACAAATTTACGCAGTCGCTCTCACACAGTCCCCTTAAAGCGACTGGTTCCGGTACGCCTTGACCTGGTTTTCATTCGCCGAAATGCTCTCATCGCACACGGAGCGTGCGCCTCGGTTCACGCCACTTAGCGCAACTGCGTAACAGTACAGGTATGTTTTAAAAACAAATAAATTGGCACAGCTATATATATGTGCATGACTTGAAATAACGACTACGTGAAAATATAGTCCATGGTTTTTCATTTAACTGCTCCCGATTGTTATCTGCAACGTATGCATGCACTCTCTCGCTTAATTATGATTCAAATGTGAAAACGTTCGATTCTGGTTTTTAATAACAAAGTTTATTGCAGTTTATTGCTCCTTATTTTCTCGTGCCTCTTCTCTTCTTTTCACATGTTCACCCTTGAAATTTCGCATACTGCAAGCATTCACCCTGGAAACACTGTATCTCTAAATTTATGCTTGTCTCAGGCAGCAAAAGTTGTTTGGCCGAACATCACGCACAGATTTTGATCAAACTCGTGCAACAGAACCCTGACTTTTATCACATTTGATCCTTCTAACGCGTGGTGTTTCGAACCTCCTTCATACAATCAAATACAGCATTGTACCACTTATATCTTTACTTCCATTAGTATGGTTTTATTTAAATGTATGATCACTTGATTGTGGTGACGACTGCTGGTGCATCAGTTGGAAAAAAAACCTAAGAAAAAACAAATAAAATTTATTTAAAAAGGACTCACATGCATGATACAGGTATTCTTATTTCATTTTGTCAGTGTTCTATTAGCTCTTCGTTATGATGGAGCTCTCGTCCCGACTGTTTCCTCTTCATGGGCTATCAAACAGCATTTGCCAGTTTTCTATTGTACACAATGCACTCTGGTCACTGAAAACCACTATCGTGGCAGCCTCCCTATACCAGGGAAACCTTTTCGATTAGATGCAAATCCAAACCGTTGAATTGAATGCATTCGACGCTGGACTTGACCTAAACAGAAACTGTATAAATGTGAAAAAACATTAGTCAATTAGATCGAAACGTTTTCTACGACCAACCTCGAGTAAGAAACCATATCAATCTTTATCAGAGGAACACTATGACTTTTGCGAAGGCATTTCGAAAGTGACAATTGTCGAAAACCTACCTTATCTTTGCAACAAATTTCGCCATATTAGGAGCGGCACGTTCGGGAGACCAACAGCAAGGTGCTTCGTATTTGCTCCCCTTCTAACGCATCAGGTGGGATGAATATTTACTTCTTTTGACAGGTTAAATCATTTTTTTAATTAAATCAACGGATCACTCCTCTCCGCCCTCTGTATTACCACCAACGAGATTAACCCTCGTGCCAAATGGACGGGCGATGTGATTTGAATGTGCTGGTAAAATCAATATGTGCTCTCCTGGAAAATTTCCAATATTCAGCCTCTGTATCAAATAAAAAAACATAAGCTATTTAGAATGCGTGTATCGACTAGAACAAACATGTTTACGAAACAGCAATCATGCTGCTTTGCTATTCTGACATGCAACTTAGAAATTACTATCCTGACACTCAAGGTTGCGCCAATTCAAACGGTGTTGCGTGAGAACTAAAAGCATTAAGAGACAAAGTTCGGAATAACTACTCTTCACCATAACTACTGATCTAAGTGTATGATTTTGAAAACCGAAATGTATTCCCAAAATATGAGTCAAGTTGTACAAGTCGATCAAAACGTGTACATATTTGAAGGAACACAAATTATCAACTTGGAATCATACTCCGGAAACAAACTGCGAAATGGTGGATGACGGTTGTGTATATCCTGACGATTCAACAAGGACAATTTTATATCCGCAGTGTTAACTTAATATTATTTCTTGTGATTGAATCGCAATGTTGATTTGGACCAATAGGATATTTACGAAACCAGACTTTCTAGAACGGAACCACTGGTTTGAAAACCATTTTTCATTGGGAAACAAACATTTCCGAGGAAAACGTGAGAAACAGTGCAGGTGATCTGAAATGAGACAGATCATGTGCGAACCTCTTCTCGGAGAAGAATCGTTTCTCATTGAACAATCAACAATACTTTTAGATGAATTGAATACTACACACAGAGATTTTTTTATATCGGTGAGGTTGACATACTTGTACTGCCTCAACTGTGTATCAAACGCGTTTACAAACCGCGTGATTTTAGCAACTGCTCAACTAAGAAAATTTCATTCCTATCGTCCAGTTGTAAGCATTCGATCGTTAGGTAAACAACTATAAGGTGAAAACATTTATTTTAAATTTCCGATAATATATTTTGAATATTCAAAATAGGTAGAATTGCAAAAGATAAAAATAGCAATCTAAAGTTTGAATTGAAACTGATTTTATTTTCATTCAAGATCCTATTTTCAAAATCTGATAGTAGAATTTTGAATTGGGTTAACTATCAATGAATTTAATAACCGAGTTACATTTTTTGGTATATAGTAGTTAAGGGTTTTTAATCACCGAACCTAACCCATTCACTTTCAAAATAGGTTCAGTTGCCTAACAGGTCTGAGGTTTTAAATTTCCAAAAATTACTTAACCAACTTTGCAACTGTGTATCAAACGGGAGTCCGCATAACAATAATAAAATGGGTGTCCGAACCGATTTTCGGAATAATGAGCTCACAATGAAACGTGAAAACTAATCAGTGAACAAGTGAATCTCACTGTAAACCAATGAATCCTCTATGAAGACACTCGTTGTTCAAATATTCCAGTATTACAAAGGATTTAAATTTTCGAAAACTTCTCCTGTAGAAGTGAACACAAACATTATTTTTTGTCATTTTAGTTGTTTTTGCGCATTTATGAGTCCATTCGATCGAATCCACTGAATTTGTTTTCATTAAAAACAATTCCATTTAACAAGCGTTCTGACCCTATGCAAACTCTATTTTGTGTATTCTCTTTGAAGAATCACATGCTCGATGCTTGAAAAAAATACAATCGATTCACGGGGTGACTTCTTGTTACAGAGTTCACGTGACTGGTAATATTTCGCTTAACAAGCTTTTCGAATCCATGCGAGTAGTTGGAACTTATTTTATGCCAACCGTTGTGGAGTTAGCACAAACAGATGTTCGAGGCATCATCATATTGCCAAATTAAGCAAAATCACTTTGAGTCATTTGGAAAGCATATTCATACCAGCGTGTGAGCTATTCATAAAAGTTTGAATGAGTTACAGTTGTCCTCTATATTTATCATTCGAATGCGATGATTTTCAAAGAAAATAGATTTGATTCCAATGAGAAAATGTATTGTATAACGCCATGAGTTTAATGAATTCATTGTTCAATGCATTGTCTTTGAATGCAAACTTGTTATCCTCTCCATCTTATTTCCTTCTCTACGGGCTTAATCAAGTCATTCGGATGAAATATTGTGCAATCTAAATGCAATAAATCTCCGGAAGTCAACAGGCTTTCCATTTTCAAAATATTATAGCCGTATTTTTCAAATATATCAGAGATGTAATGAGTGTGTAGGACAATCATTGATATTGCCTGCGTTCACTCGAATTCTAGTGCACATATGAACATAAAAATGTTCGAACAACGAATGTGGGCGTAAAACTAGGCCATTTCTAGCGATCAACTATCCATGTGAGAGTGAGTGAATTTCGTTTGATCACAGGAAAAATTTAATTAACGAACCGAGGGATGGATTTTGAATCACTAACTTAGAAAGAGGAGTGATTGATTTTTCCTGGGAAAAAAAGTGGTTTTGTTCCATACGTGTTGAAGAAGATAGTGCGGAAGTTGTGATTACATCTAATCGCATCTGTTCTTTTAAATTTAGTTACTTTGAGTGAACAAGAGTACACTGTCTACCGAGCATAATCTGCCACAAAGCCCACTGCTCATCGCACGGAGTGGGTGGGTGGGTGGGTGGATGGGGGAAATTACCGTTGATTGTAATTGCACAACACCATAGTTGAACTCTGTCCATCCACACGCCAACACATCACACGCGTTTTGTGACCAAGTATCATCATCCGTTGTCATGCAGAATGTTGAAATCGATAATTTTTCATTGTTTGAAACGGTGTATGTATGATTGAATTAGATTTATCACACACAACCGAGGTCCGCCGGATTGAGAGTCTACCTCACAGCAACCCGTCTACGTGACCGTGCCTGATCCGGATGCCAGCATAGGAAGAGATTGCCGTCTGGGTACGTGAGGAATGGACTTAGTTGGGCGGAGGCAATGGTGGTGGTCAGGTCAACATGTTTGGTCCGTAAACCGGAGAGTTAATAAACACCCAAATCCAGGTTATTGAATGCCTTCATTAATCGTTCCATCGTGTAAGAAAGATGGGAACAGGAACCATACTGAGTGTTCTGGCGGGATTTTGTTTATCATTCCTGTTGCTAAGCAACAATCACACTATCTAATGTTGGACCCAATTAACACCAACAATATAAGAACCAGAGCAGACTTTTTGATGTTGAAAAATCAAACTGGTAAAACGTTGTGTTATTTTTTATCTAGTTTNCGTGAAAATATTTTATGTTGTGAACCATCAGTCGGACCATTTAGTTGGAAGTTTTTTCAGACGTACAATGGAGGAGCGGGGTGCTGGAAGTTTTATAAGGATTGAATGCCCTGATTAATATCTTGTAAACTATTCATTTTGAGAAAGGTAACTTATCACAGTAATATTGATAAATCATCTACCCGGATGGAATTTGTTTACCTTTTGTTGCTTTGTTGTGTTCTTCAAACCAGAAGTGTATTTCGAAAACGTTTTATAGCGAGAACAGTAATTGAGGTTTTCCAGTAACGAGATTTTGTGCAGTCTTGTGTTTCTCATGGTTCCTTGTACACTGTTCGTTGTTTTACCCTTGGCTAAATTGTTCACTTTCAGTCATCCTTGGTATAAATTCGTTAACTGGTTAGTTCTAAGGTATATCCTTCCCAATAATCAAACTGTAGATTTATTCGATCAGAATGGGTGCTTTCAAGCTGGTCGATCGATCGATAATCCACCCCACCCACCCACTCCGGAACATCCTCTGAATCAGAATGCGATTACACAAACCACTAAATCAGTTCTAAGAAAACCACAGGTCCAGGATAAAACACTGTATTGTGTCCAATCTCTTTCCTGTTAATTATTGAACGCCTGAACAAAATAAAACGATAAAGATTAAATGCGAGGAACAAAATCTGGCTACATTGCAGCTTAGGGAGAGAGATCAGACACACACATGATGTACCATGAACGCAACTGGGAGATCCTCAGGCGCATTCTCGTTTAGAGTGACCAGAGCGTGCAGTGTTATCTTCCTTCGTTTGGTATCATTCACGATAAACTAAGAGGCCAACATTAGGGTACGTTTCAACATAACTGATAGATAGACGAATATTATATAATCGAAGAAGAACGTACTAATTGATCGTCAAGGTTCACAGAGGGTGAACTGCCAAGAACCTATTTTCCTTACGGACTGTTAATACAACATGCCCCACAAAACACAGTGACACATGCCGAGAAAACCAAGCTGAACTTGTTCTGTTAGCTCCTGAGTTTCACGCCTTATAGTTTACGTCCGGTTGTTAATCGATTGCAGCAAGTCCGTTGCATGGAACACACAATTTACGGTTCTATCAGCAAGATGAGTTAACCTCATAATAAACTGATTTCGGGCAATATTATTCATCTTTTGGGTCTACCAGTAACGCTTACCCCGATAATCTTAGTCCATCAAAGCTTGGGGAGGAAGGAGTGATGGAGGAAGTTTTTCTACTGGTGTGAGTAGTATGTTTGGATTGCGCAAAATGAATGTGAGTGGCTTTTTCTCTCTCCACTCTCCAAAAAGCAACAGCAAGTCGTACTACGAATTGCTGTGTTCAAAATGGTAACTACGGGGAATTCGCATCCACCATCGAACCGTTTCACAAATTATCCTGCGTGCCTGTGGGAATTCTGAAGACTTGTTCCAAATGGGACATGTTGTTATAAGTATGCCCGATTACCGGTAACCTTACCATTATTTGTAGTAACCAACGCTCCTCGTTCTGGCATTGCCTTGTGGATTTACAACGCTAGTATAGGGAAAGCACTGCCCGAGTAATGTGTGTTATTAGGGTGAAGTACAAGCAGCTAAGATACTACTGGTCACGGTTACCAGGACACTGACAAAATGAGACAGCTCAATCACCAAAGGTCGGTGGTGGCCCGGTGGTAACGTCACCAAATTATCACCCCGGAGGACGAGTATTCAAATCCTACCACCACTGCCTGACTTTCCCCATTTGTGTGTTGTATGGCAGCCCTTTGATTGGCCGCTTCCCCCTTCCTAAAAATTGTATCTTTGTGTATATTCAATAAAAGGAAGTAAAATGAAAAAGAAAAGAAAAGGCCATCACAGCAGCTATTACCTGGGGAGTAGAATCTCCCATCCACCCCAGTCAATAAGGTCATGATTTATAGCGGTCGCACTATATAGTGTCGATCGACTTCAGGCATGTCGAATGTATCGATCGGAATTGATTGACAAGGTCATAACCTATAAACACAGTCGAAACGCGTTTCGCCCGAAATAGCCGGAGGCCGAGGAAAACGAAGTTGGTGCCCACGGATGGAGTACTGTTTAATCGATACGAGCCAATTTGACGGAAATAACAACCACGTCCGCTAAGAAAAAGTAAAAAAATGGTAACTTGCATGCTCATCTGAAAAAGTTACACAAATTCAAAAATCACCTGTATGCTTTGATTTTATTAACGTTCTTAGTTAGTTGTGAATAACTGTTGAAAACTGATCGATCCGTCGCACACAAACTGAGAAAAGTCACTTATGTTTCTCAATGAACGAAAGGTCAAAACAAAATGGCCGAAGTACCTTTGAGGATTGATTTTTGGGGAGAGGGGTGGTAAATGTGAATTGCGGTCCTACTATTCAGCCATTCAGTTCCGCCGGAATAAAGTTTGCACCCAAAACCCGCAGTCCTTTATCCTAGACTCGTAATCCTTTAGCCAAAACCCGAAATGCCTTAGATACGACCACAGAAAATTAAATGTTTACTGTGGCAAATCTGCACTTAAAGTTGACTCTGTTCACAAGAGGTGAATACATAAAGATACCAGGGATAACTGACACCGTACAAAAAGGACACCCCGTTTGGAACACCATTTTTCATCAAGTTGCATACGAAACCCCTAATTCTTGAGCCTCGATCGTGGTAATTATGTCGAATGTTGCAGCGTTATTAAACTAAGAATAATAATAGTTTCACTCGTGTTGGAGAACACATTTTTGACATTTTTAACCTGTTTATATTTTCTTCGCGGAATAGAACGAGAGAGAAAAGAAAACACGCTAATCGGCAGGTAGATTCTGTGTGACATCAGTGTGACATCGAGGTTGGAGTGCGTTTTGTTTGACTCGCATAATAGACTATTGATGTCCCTAGAAACATCATGGATCCAAATTATCCCAGCCGTGTACAAAACATAATCACTGGTGCTTTTTGAAGGGATTCCTTCGTCAAACCTCATCCACGCAGATGTGCACCGGTGCAGTGCCCAGTGATGACCCCATCGTTATGCCCATTTGTTTCGGAACCCATTCCAATTAATCACAGATAGAAGCATCGTTTGAGCTCATCTACCGGTAGAACACTGTTCATCCCGATCATGTCCAACAAGAACGGTTATCAGTTACCCATTTTAGTCGATACGATGCAGCCTACAGACTGGAACGATTCCCGTTAAGTTAATGTACCAATAGCTCTACTGAATGGTTCCAGTAGTTTGACCATCACGTGATAAGTTGCGATTGATCACATGAAAAGTTGGAAATAGTGGTATACCGTCCTGGGTTATGTTTGGAAAGTTGTTCAATCGAAGCGGAAGGTTTGTGCAAACCGGTCAATTTTTTTCTCAGTTGTCCGAATCAATGATGTTCTCTTGCTTCAGTCGTCCACGTGCTTTCGTAATCACCTGTGATACAGATTATGGTTCTTCCAATTCATTCACGTACCTCGGTAATCTGGCTCTGAGTCTACGTGCGTTGTTAATTTATTCCATTTGCTTACTCATTCCGGTTGAGAATAACATCGATTCCAACCCCTTTGTCTGTTTTGGTTCAGACAAAATCTTAGTTGTTTGTTAGTTTCATAATCTCCGGAAGGCATTCCATATTGAAAATTCTTTCAGTGGTATTTCCTCGTCCTATCGACGCCAAAGATTATTTTTTTCACAACCACGTGTAATACCGTAAAACCCGATATCTTCAGTTCCTTTATCATTTTTCAACCTATTCAACTCATGTTGCCCAGCTGGTCACGTGAGACTCACATTTTATATAAAATATTTTTGTACCTTGAGATTTTCCAAAACAAAAGGGAAAGAGGATAATATTTGACTATCTGATCAAAATGTTCCAATTTTAAATCCATGAGAAACCATGACTAATACCATTTTGTGAGCGGAATCAAACCACACGTCGATGGAAATTAAAAATATTTTATTAGGAGAAGGAAACTACAGAAATACAAACAGAGGAATTCATATTGAGCAATGGGAAAAAGAGGAAAGAATTTTCCCGGTTGAAAAGTGACGCAGCGTCAAATTGAAGTTGACAGTCATGTAGGCTACAGGACTACACTTGGTTCAACAGACAGATGTGCATTCGCCCACTTTCCTTTCAAAAGACAATTTATCTTACGAATGAATGAGCCTACCTTGCCAGATTCGTTGGCTACAGATTCCCGAATTACCGTTTGTAATGAGTAACATAAGCTACTCGTCTGGATTAAATAGTTTAAAATAGTTCACCTGTGAAATAATTGCCCTTCTAGAGCACCAGCAACTATTGAAACTCCTGTGAACTGATTCAGTGTTTCACCAAACGGTTTGCTTCAAACGATCGGGACATTGTTCCCGATATCGGCCGTTGTCATATCTCACCTTGGCATAACCGATATTTTCCAATTTAACCAATAATCAGTTTCGTTAAATTCTCGATTACCCAACGAACAGAATATTTCATGCCCTAGGTTTAGTCAATCACCATATTGAAAACGTGGGGAATTAACGATCTCTCACGGAGTGAAACCCACAGCCAACACCATCAAGAGTGCCTGATGGCTCTTAACAATCGAACGGCCTAATCCGAGCTTGTTATTATAAAAACAATCATACCAGATATTTTCATTTATTTATTATTCGTTGATTATAACAATTGTCAATTCAAGTTTGATTAGGGTACATCAATTTTTTTTTTGGTTTACTGCTTTCCTCTTTAATGCAACCGGTATGGTGTGTGGATAGATGTGGGAAATTGTGGTGATCCAGACTTCCGTGATCGCAATCCATGCACGACTAGGTACAGTTTTACGTCATCCAATCACCGTTCAGAAAGCTCGACCAATGGTACACTGGGCGAACGTGGCATCTGAGTCAGTACATATAATGCGTCGGCGCAAACGATTACGTCATTGGACGACGGCCCTTCAACCAATCATATGAGCTATCACCTTCTATAAAACATACGCTAATTCTATCAATAAATATAAGCATTTGTTGCTATCAATTCCTCGAGTATTTCATTGGTGTCCTCAGTTCGGGTTGAAGCCAATTCAGTTCTGAGCAGTACAGTACGGATTCTCGTATTCCTAAATTCAATACTATTTCTGATTACTACATAAATGCCTAACTGCGATTTTAGTAGCGATTGTGCGATAGAACAGTGTCCATAAAACGGGTAGAATGAATGACTGAGCCAGTATACAATAAAAGGAACTAATCGAAAATTAAGGTAAAACTACTAACATATAGGTACTGCACGAGTTCCGTAATGCCCACAACAATGGTAACTTTGGGAACGGTGGCTTCTTTTTTGGCTTTACCATTCTGCCTGGAGTGATTTTTACCAGCTTCACACACACACACACATACACACGTAATTCATTGCTCAGAAATCTGACAAGGCGTCACCAATGGTATTTTTCCTTCATACCACAGATGAATGTGGCATCACCGTACGCGATGTGAACCGGACTTGATGTGAGCTCGTTGGGTGAATACAACACTGACAGAAACAAAACTGGGCACACGCTCTCTTCACATGGCCTTTGTTCGAATGTGTATCTTGCCTTGACATGATTTGATCAAACAAGAGGAGAATTTCGGTCGATATTTTTGTTGCACGTTCATGTTCGTTTTCAATACCCCATGTTTTTTCACTTTAATTGAACCCATTTAATCTTCAAACGTTATTTCTTTTTGAAGGGGGAAGTGGAGCGAATAGGCTTGAATTTGAACGGCAAATCAATCAACGAAAATATCAGCCACACACTGCTGTCAGTCAGTTTTCAATGATGAAAAGGAGCCAATTCAATCGCGGCTTGGAAACAAATGATTGTGACAGTTAAGTGGTGATGGAATGATTTACTCATTGATCATCAATGACTTCTATACCTGGAAGGGAGTGGTCTGGTTAAGATCAGTTATGCGAAACAATGTTTTTGATTTATTTTATGTCTAGCACAGAGTCTGACGAGATGTTTGCACGAAATTCTTTCATTCACAGTGGTTATTCAGTTATTTCGTGAGGGTTAGGTTTTTTGCACCAAGAAAACTGGTCGTGTCAAAATCGATTCAGTCTGATGCAGTACTTTTTTCGTCAGTTGACTGACTGACTGACTGGCAACAATAAAACAATCAAAATAATAATGCATTAACCGAATAAGAAGGCCGACTGGGTATTACTCGATATAGATAATCAGCTTTGTAAACTAGAACACATCCTCAGTGACTCCGCAAAACGTTTCACTTGACCACACGTAGAGAAGAGCAAACGGAATCTGGTAGCGTCCATCTTGAAAGAACTCAAGGTAGAAGGTTTGATATCACAAGCGGTTTTTGAAAAGCTTTTGTCGACTAGATCCTAATCACCGTGGCTCTATGAATTGCCTAAGGTGCATGAAACAAATGTCCTGACACGAGCTATAATTGACAAATCAATTTTTTCATTTCTTGGTGCCATTCAATGGATCTCGGAACTTCGAGGACCGGTACGCCAATGGATAACCAAATGTAGTCTAAAGGATAAGTTCAGCTTTGTAGAGAACATGAAAAACTTCAATGTTCTCAATGAAACTTTTGATGTGGAAACCCTGCCTACAAAGGTACCGCTGATCGAAACAGTTGATTGTATGGGTAAATTAGTAGTATCTGACATTCACGTCAGAATTCCCGTGAATAAATTGAAACATACAGTGATCAGTTCTGCAGACAAATCGACAGGGTAGCCACTGGGTCTCTACTAGTTCCAGTACTAGCAAATATTTCTCGAGCCCAACCGAATAACGCAAATTTAAAAGAGACAATTCGACATTTCGAAGTATACACCAGATACCTCGACGATATATCTATCAGCTGTGATATACAAATTAACCACGCACAGCTTTTCGACGAATTCAATGGTTGATATCCGGCTATTCGTTTCACCTGTTAATTAGAGAAAAAGCGGACGGCCGTCCCTCCTGTATGTGTTACTAACAAGGCGTTTTTCAATATAAAACAACCTGGCTTGAACAGCAGGCGCATCTTTGTAGCTCGGTACCCTTGAAATACAAACGCAACTTGCTCAGAATATTTATCATACCGAGCGCGTGCAGTTTTCACCGATGACCGATTGAAGTCTGAGATACGTTCTATTCCCGATGTGCTTCGATTAAATGGTTACACAGAAGCCTTTATAGATAAACCTATTCAAGTGAAGACAAACACAATGAAAAGTTCGACCGTTCCTTGTAAGAAAATTCTCATCACCGTTCCGTTTAACAGCGATGATGCTTTGAACTCCTCGAAGGAAGTCTACCTCAGATGACGTTTCATGAAGCTAACTGCCACTCGACTCTTAATGTCAAAGCAAACAAAAGGCAAGCTGCCTCATCATCTAAACTCCTCACTTTATATCTTTTCACTTACGATAGACTGGGCTTATAACCAGGCGATTGTGAAACGTTTTGCCAAGCACTACTCTGCAACCCTCTACAAAGGAACGGTGAGATGCATCGGCAGCTTGGTTCTCGTGAATCTCGTCAATAACATGCATGCCGTGAACAAATCGCATAAAAAGGCTCCTTTTAATCACGACTTCGTTCTTTACCATTCGCATTTTCAATCTTGAACAATGAACGTAAAAGCAACTGGTTCAGACACTGTAGTCACCTTTGTTGGGATATCCGATTGGTTGTGTATAAAGTAGAGCATTAATCCGTTAATCTTGCAGTATGCGAGCAATCGTATATCTGTACTACGATCGGACTAGATAGGTAAGCGCCTGATGGGATAAATCGCGATAAAATTTCTTCGCGAACACCCATTATGTAGATTTACTTTTTATCAAGTATGTATCCATTGCTAGTGTTCAGGGTACATACTTTCTACTCATTAAACAACATAGCCGGAGATCATTAAACAGTATTGTTCACCTCTGCGTAATGTAGAGATGGTCGTGTGATAGAAGCCTACCACTTCACCTAATAATTCAGCCATTTGTACCTCCTGGCATGCTCGACTGATCATCTTTTTCTGATGAGTAATATTTTCTATTTCAGGAAGGGTGGGAGAACAAAATGTCTCGCTTGTTTTGTTTTCCTTTGAGGTGTAGTAGTAGTAGTAGTAGTAGTAGTAGTAGTGGTAGTAGATTCGACAGATAAAATTGCCCTGAATGGACCGACAGCGAGTTTCATTTTTGCTGCATTCCGAGCAGAAAATTGGTGATTATATTACAAACAACGTGCCTTCCTTATGTACATCAGAGTAGCCTCTTATGAATGCTCGTCAACTGGCCCGTTTTGCACAGACGTATCTGTTCACTGCCAGTTGAGCTTACTGGATCCTTGGCAAACTCAGTTCTTAGCAGTGACCAGAAGAAACCTTAGTTGGAATCGGACGGAAAGCAATTTCCGTAGTAGTGATCGACCTCAATATTTGGTCAACTCACCGTAATAACAGGTAATTACATCACCCGGGAGATGTCGTCAAAAAGGGAACAAAAGCAACAGACAGTTTGTGAGTGTGTTGTGTGTGTATGATTTTATGCGATAGAGGAGTGTGGCCGCATCTTCAGTGATAAATCTCTAATCACATGGCTAGTGTTGTCCTGTAAAGACCAAATGAAACGTGAACTGAAAACGTGGGAAGCACTGAAGATCTGCTTTCATTTATCTGGGTCTCATCAGCCGTGCGATTCAATTTACTCGACTGGGGATCGAACCCGAGAATTCACAGGTAGAATGCAGGCCTGTTATCCAATCGATGGATTCGCAGTGCTAATGAAACCCAAATAAATGGAAACAGTACCTCCCATTGTTTTCGATTCATGCTTCATTGGCTCTGTAAACGACGAAATGCGTGCCAAATCAAGTCAAAATTGCTCTTTATTCATCCATCGTGAACAGAATTTTCAGTAAAAAGTCTTAAGACTTTTTATTTTGCATAAATTTTATTAAAATGGATTTCGAGGTCTGACATCTAATAAAGAGATAACGATAAGGAAGAGCGATGACGCCATTTGCAAATTGTGGCATGAAAATTTACACTTGATTGCTTATCAGTTCGGTTGATATTTGTTCCCTGGAATACAACAAACAAATAAGGTAAGGTACAACGGATTTGTGATAAGCTGTAATGCGAGTGTATAAAGGATTACATGCATCACGGATGACATAAGTGAAATTAGAACAAGAGAAGGTGATGCATCAAAAGACAAGATAGAGTCAAACAAACGTCCACACCTCTTGATATATTGTTGATAGATAATGAAGTCGACCAATGTCACAAGGGACAGCTCCGTATCTGTAGATGCTTATCAAAGGTTGTCTGGTCATTTTAAAACACCTAGACAACAGCTCGGGAAGGTAATGTCAACGTAGTAAGTCCAATGGAATAAAACATACAAGAAAATAAACAACAAAAAAGATACACAACGCCACCCTCAGATATCAAAGGTATGAGATGTAAAACATCAAACTTCTGACCTGGACCCATGTTCGTTGAACGTGTTAGGACCACTTCACTATACAATCGAATCAAATCCCCATCACTATCGTGTAAACAGGTAACTGTTGAGTTGTAATTCGGATTCGATTCGGCTTCTGTAGTCCCAATAAAATGATATTCATAAGGATAACTTTTAAAAGCTCCTTTCCTCAATTGGCAGACCCTACCTTCAGAGAAGGTCCATCTCAAACCCTGCATTGGGTAAGGGGCGAGGAGGACGGAGATTTGGTCCACTCAAATGTGAAACCACTGGATCATGGAGAGTGTTTTACTGGTTGTAGAGTCTGAACACTCAGGAAGAGTTTATCACAAATCCGTTTCGATATTCGCCTGTTCAGTTAATTTGTTTTACCGGGTCATGCGCAGAATGATACCGCGAATTCTGGCATCTTATTTTCCAACCGCGACCACAGAATTCGTTAGAACATGCACAGAACATGGAGCTTCTCGTTGCCCGGATAGTCCACATTACAAAACTGAACGGTCTATTTCGATTGCGTTCTCGTCATTCATCCCATCGACTTTAAAAATGTATCGGGCTTCCCGAATGTACGTTTTATGCGTGCATAGCAAAATCACAGGCTGCATAACTCTCTGTTCCTATTACTAGGCAGTACATCAAATTCATTTTCACACTGACCATTCTACGTTGTCGCCCTGGGGACCGAGACATGTGGTCTATAGTTCAACTCAGGCGGACGTTATGATGTTGGTTCTTGTTGCTGTTTTTGTTATTGTTGTTTTGTTCTGTTTTCAAAGTGAATTTTATGTTTTGGTGGGCTTCATTACATTTGTTCAATATTTTTCGTGTGCGTCTGACTTTGTTCTAACGACACACACAAACACACGTATCGTGTTTGTATGAAACATAGTGCCGGAGGATATTCTGCAACGGGGATATTTTCGTAACCAAATAGGCAACCAAAACGATCTTAACCGTAATCGGACGGGGATACCATCACTCATTTCTGTGGACGAAATGAATTATAAACTTCAGTTCCACATTCTGTGTGTGTAGAAATAAACCAGCTGCTGTTTCAGGTATTCAAAAATGAACTCCTTTCTATGCATATTGCTATACTGTAAGCAACTCTATGAGTATTCAATAGGTTCATTGAAAGGAACCTTGGTGCAGAGCGAGTTTACGTCTACCGAGAGCACCGCTCGAGCGGTCCAATCGGAGTCAGTATATTCGCACTCCTGAAACGAACACGTTCAACAATATGATGCCATTACATTTCGGATTTATGAATAGTAGTCTGGTGAATTAGCTTACAATTCATGTGGAAGATTTAGTAGGAACCGATCTAAAACACAATCAAAACGTTTGTTATTCATAAATTGTGTACTTGACGGAAAATATTGTGCTGTGTGTATGCGCTGTGTCTGCATTAGGCCCTCAGAGTGAAAGAGCAGAATCCTCACGAAAACAGAGCTCACCATACCTCTCCCTACTGTGTAGTAATTAGGACAAGCGAACTATGTATGACATCCGAAATCCAAAGAAGGTGAACGCGGATTAGAAATGAGAACCAGTTGGATAACGCGAAATCAAACAGAGTTAGGGAAAACTATGCCCACAGATAACTCTACGCTGAAACGAGAACAAACAGGTGTTATTGGTCTCAATCACACGTTGGCTGCTATTCAGTTACATGGTAAACGGTGCGGTCTGCATATTCGCGATGCAATATTCAGCGTACTCCTTTGTGGCGTGTGATCGGGTTCACCAGATTTCTGGGGCTCCTAGTCAGTTGTCTGAAAGGTCTGTATCACGACGTGCGTGTGGTGCTGTTCGTTCTCGCTGAATTTTTTTCTCATCCGACGGAAAGGTGTCGGAAATCGCAACCCAATAGGCTTATGTATTCATTGTTAACGTGTCCCTTTGAGGAAATTGCTGCTTGGATTTGTAACAATCGACAACGGGCACTGGACGGCTATTTCGTCCTGTTTGGGACTCGTCAGCAGTGCGCACAATTTGTGTCCCTGCCAGGACTCGAAACGCGAACTTTCGGGTTGGACTTCAAACCCCTACCCCTGAGCTACACGGTCGACGGTCATCACCTTCTGCGAATGGCTCAATTAATTTTGCAGTAGAAAGCTTGGATTAGCCCAGGTACTCTTGATGGTCTTGGGTGTGGGTTGCATTTCTTTGGAGATCGTTAAGTTCCCATAAGTTCATGTATTTACATGCGGTGGAAATGTTTGTGATAACTGACAAACAGCACTGAACAGCTGTTTCGTCCCGGTTGGGACGTTTTCATAGTTGATGTGATTTATATGTGTTCTAGATTTTATGGGGACGTTTTTCATTCCAACTTCACATTTTATGAATAACGGAGGTTCGGAGTGTAGCTGTTCTTTCATTTTATGACCAACTCAGACGGCCCAAAGTATCGTTCGTGCGGAGGGGTGGCAGAAAACTTTGACCGTCTGGCCGTTCCAACAAGGAAGGACTATCCCGGATTTTAGCGCTACCGGTAGACAGAGATGCTGTTTAGTCGAATTCGGAGGAAACTCAAAGCGCATCAACTAGCGCAAAATTCATGATAAAACGGTGGCTGAGGAGTTTGAAGAAAAAAATGGATTGCAATTTTCATAATCACTGTTTAGTTCTGTCATTGTGTTGAACAATTCGAATCGATGAAATAAGCGAGTTGATTTCCGTCGATGGAATTGTCACCGGTGCAGAGAACGTGACCAAATGAAGCTACGGCCAGAATACAGGCACATCTTTGTTTCTCAAAAAGGCAATATGTCACAGCAACGGAGGCGAGACGTCTATAGTTGTACAAACTGAATGATGAGGTTTCACCGTGTTGTGGTTTGCTAGATAAAACTATTAGAAAACCTGAAGAGTACGATAAATAGAGGAGAGGGTTTGCGGGCTTATATGCCCTTCTTCATTTGTGAGCACTGGAGGCATGGAGTCCATCAAAATCACTGCCCGACAGAATTTGCTAGTTTCCTCTCATACACGGCAAACAATAATCACTGACGACTACTGTCGAAGCAGCTAACTTATCCCTGTCTATAACTCAGGGGGAAGTTTTCAATCACATTCAAATCCCGACTACTAGGTGGTAATTGAATGAATTCTACATTTTTGTGGACCTATCCAAAAATTGTACAAATGTCAAAATGTAGTGTTTCATGAGGTCTAACCGTTTTCTACCACCGCAATCAAGCAAGAAGATATGCCAACCTTCATCCATGAAAAATATGACTTCTTCGAATGCATTTTTAGAGTAACAGTTATCGAAACCTCCCTCATCAGTACAAGATACTTTGCGATATCAAGATTGATCTATTCAGGAAACTAATAACAATGGAGAAATTTCATTGATTGCGCATGAAATTCGGCTTAGGCTCACATCGAAGAACTTGCACCAGTCAAGAACTGAGTCATTGGATTTATGTATCGCTCCATTAAGTTGCCCATCGGCTTCAACTGCATGCCAAAATTTCTTGAACGTTTCATCCGGTTTGAGTATGGTGATACCACAGGACGCTTATGCAAGTAGCCGCACGCGTCAGGGTCAACTTTCGAAGATCAACTTTGTTTATTTGGAATATATTTTAAATTCTTCCAGGATTAGGGATAATGCGTGAGTAATTTGTAGCCAAATAATTTAATAATTTATGTAAGCCAGAAAATGTGCATTAATTGGCTTATATATTGCACAGTGAATAAAAACATATAAGCTATTTAGAGTCTTCAATTTGATAAGCACTCATATGAAACAGGAATCATCTATTAGAAAGAACGAATTTCTACGCTGTTTAGCATAAAATATTTCACCAATCTGGGCTGTAAATTGAGCACCTCTATGAATTTCATCCTGACACTCAAGGTCACGCAAATTCAAACGGTGATCGAAGAACATAGAAGTGGGAGATAAAATCAGGAATAAATGCACTTTACCCACAGCTATCAATATAAAAATATGATATCGGAGACTGAAATGTATTTACAAATTGAGAGGGATGTTGCAGGAGTTTGATCAACACCCGTATAGCATTTTGTGAGCCAGTTTATCACAAGCTTTGGTATATTGGGAGAAAATATACTTGATTATTTGAGGGTACACTATAACTCATGGATATCATGCATATATCTTTTCCTCATGAACCAGGAAAGATCTTTCCTGAGATTTTAGAGCCACTTTTGTAAGCTGTGCACAAATGCGAACTGTTCTATCACATGGCTTATGCCCCTTAGGCCTAGGCAAAAAACAAAATCCTTCCGATGTTTGCAAAGCCGCTGTTGATGTTGATTATGAATAACATTCCAGAATGTTTCCCGTATAAGGGGTGCATCGTTATTGAATAGCGGCGAGCACATCTCAAAAGAACCAAGGTGTTATTTGTTTGTTAGAAGAGAAAATAAAATATCAACACATTCAGATAGGGTAATGCAAAAACATCGTGATAAATTTATTTGATTTCCAAAGACCAATTTCAAACAGGTGTAGAAGCTAAATAAATGAGACAATAGAAATATTGGAAACCAAAGGACCGCTGTCGTACAAAGGTTACCCGAAGAAATACAGCTAATGGTAAGATAGCGGTAGTGGCGGGGTTCGAACTCAGGACGCCCTAAGTGATTATTTCGACGCGCAAACCACCCAACAACCACTGACCCGCAAAGTAAGTGAAAAAGAAAGAAGGATACCAAGTGGCTCCCTGAAAGACCCCTATAACTATTTCCCTTCCCCAAAATACTTTTCTTAGTTGACCACGTTTTGATGGGATGTGAAGATAGATAGATAGATAGGTAGATAGATAGATAGATTGATTGATTGATTGATTGATTGATTGATTGATTGATTGATTTACTCTAAATGTACTCTGTTGCAGTTAAATTTACATACACTTCGTGACAAAATTATTGCGCCCCCCCCCCCCCACCCTTGGTTTCTGCAGTATCT
>UZAN01046230.1:0-29085 GCA_900618425.1 Echinostoma caproni
CTTCAAGTCATCGATTGTCAACATTAATCTATTTGTGATCGAGTAGAAAATCTAACAAGAACAGAGTGTAAACCTGCAATAGTGATCTTTTCCATGTGCACTCTTAGCTGTCGTTAAATAGGACTATTTCCACACTTTCTCGGTGAACGGACATTTTCCAGCTGGAATCTAAGTATACGTTTCTTGTCACGTCACTAAAATGCCAAAGTAATACAGTAACACTGAGTACATCCACGAAAGAAAAGACCAAATTAACATAATAATTCGTACTAGAATTTCCGCACGCCAACCGTTCATTTTCTTTGGTATCGTTCCAAACTTTAGTGCATATGAAATCACCATGAATTATTTAAACTACATAGGATGTGAATCAGGTTGAATGCTACCACATGGATGATTGCTAATAAAGATGTAACATACATACACAATAAAATTTTGAAATGCGCTTCAACAGGTATTGAGAAAAACTGCTTCCTTAGTCAGTTCATCAGGGAATGTGAAAACTGTTCGTAAATACACAACATCTGCGAATGTTTCAATATATACAGATCACTATTTGGGGCTGATTCCAACGGGATTCATCTAATACGTAAAATTGCGGATCGGTGCATCAGTGCATGCCCGAACGAACGACTTTTCACACTGCTGTCAAACAATTTATGTGAAAACTGAGGAAAGGTAATGTCTCCTTCATTATTGGAAACCATCATCATCATCATCATCATCATCATCATCATCATCATCATCATCATCATCATCATCATCATCATCATCATCANCATCATTATTATCAACGTGAATTTTGTTCCTTTGTGACTCCAATTTGGGACTATCCTCTGGAAAGCAAAAGCCGTTGCACCTGAGCAGACCCTTTAGCACCGGAGAATTTGATTACATAGAGGGGAATAACTGTAGCCAGAGTGGAGTTTATGCGTGTCCACATTGTTAGGAATCACAATTAGACAACACAAAGTTCAAAAAGTATTTAATACAGACAAGTTTAGTTGAATACGACAGCATACAAGCAATACTTTTTGGCAAATTGAAGTGATAGATGGTACATAATTGAGCAGTCCAACTTGTGCCATTTTCTTCCGCGAAGGATTATTTAAGTGATCGTCTCTCACGGCAAATTTATATTCACTCCACAGAAAGCCCACTCACTGTGTGCTCAAATGTTTGATGTCAGCATATTCGACCTCCAGCTCCAACACCTACTAGCATGCTAGCTCACAAGAAGCATACTGTAGTAATATATACTATGTATATTTGCTTATTTATTCAATTATTTATCCTACACCCATTACTTCAAGTACTAGCGAAAAAGGCGAAGCTGCAAGCAAGTTACGCACTAGGACGAGAAAACTGAGGGTATATAACTCGTCATTTGTTGTCTGTTTACAGTTTTACGTTGGCGCGAACGGGCAAACCGTTATCACTCAGTATCTGCAAATAAACTCGGACTGGCTTAGCACCAGTTTTCATGTCAACAGTAATCAATACAAAGATGGTTCTTTTCGCAGAGGCCAAGCTTTAAGTTGGCGCTGTAGCGGTTGCAAAGTGAATACCTCTGAATAGGTCAAACCAGTAAGACAGTGTCAATTAGCGATTAAGAAAGCTGGAATATTTAACCAACTCAGCCTATCCATGCACGTGTACAGAAGATACTAGTTAGAACTTGCTAGCCGGTCCCAGCTGGAGTTCGCCTGGAGAGTGCCCACGAACGTATTACTTGTGCAAGACGTTTGTGCTGACTGCAAAATGCCACTGAACACAATCATCACCACCATCCTTTAACGATGACTTCAGAAATCGAGAGCAATCATGGAATGCAAATGTCAAAATGCCAAAAGGCATTCATTACCCATGATGTCCCTCAAAAATCTAAGCAATTTGTTTGTGGATCTCATTGATTGATAATTTGAAATCACCGAGTATTTTCAACACGAATTCAACATGATTCTGCTATACTCGTGCATAACAGCCAAAAATGGAAAGAACTTGATAAGAGCATTTTTGCATGGGTTTTCAATTCAAACAAAAATAGCAGTAATAGAGCGTGAGAGCGCGTATGCATGTTTAATGAATTATACAGATATGAGAAATCTCACATTTTTGGATCACCATTTCAAAGTAATTTGGGGCCGATGACGTGATTGTGTGTATACGTATTTCGGGTAAGCCATTACTAGTTTGCTTTCAGAGAGTTTCAAGGTGGAAAGTTTGACAGCGTGGTCTCATTTAACTTGTTCCACACAAGCACACCTCTCTGAGTTAATATCACGGCCAGGTCCTCCAAATCAGTCCCCCACACAATTTTTAACAAACCGCTTCTCATTTGGCCTTAGACAAAATGGCACCCACATTACAGCACAAACATATAATATAGTCATTAGGGATCACGCGGAGCTGATGTTTGCTTTACAATTATGGCAAATGTTTTACTTCCATTCGGTACTAATTGCGTTACAATTTATTCGAATCCCATGAGAACACTCCAGGAGTTCTCTACCTCGATTCATTGCATGATATCTGCCCTGCCACACGAGTTGCTGGTGTACAATTATCTACCCTTATTCTTTCTCATTTTTGTTTTTATTTTGAAGATGGCGACGGGCAAACTAGAGCAGCCCCAGAGAAAACCAAAGCGAAGTTCGTGGAAACAGGCGTACAAAGTTTTGAAGGAAAAGGTATGTGGCGGAATTAATTATACTGCTATGTGGATCAATTTTATATTAGTTATAATAACCCTTAATATCTCAGCTCCAAAGACGCGATCGAACGTCATGGATATTCTTACTGAGGTGAACACCCTCCAGATTGAAAATCAATGTATCAACTCATAAATCATTTGATCCAAAAATGGGATACAAAACGCAAATCTTTTGATGAACTGGTATCTTTGCTGGTTTCCTAATTACACCGTTGGACAAATTTAATTGCATAACCATTTTCAAAAAGGCAGCACATACTGAAAATTCTCATTAATCTCTTATACTGATTATCTGAAACAGCAGTAACTAGAATACTTGTATCAATGAATTAAACCTTTCAGTTGGTAATTCACTTTGCATTGAGCATATCCCACAATCAGGGTTTTCTAGAAAATCCAGTATTTGAGGACAACTCGACAAACAAGTTGGTCTTCAGTGTGTCTTATTCATGCCATTGCAACACAATAAATATGACTGTATAAACAGAGAAGAATTTACAACGAAAGAAAAGGGTGAAGTAAATAAAGTACTCAACAGTTTGTGTCATAATTGGTTCCCAGTTATCATTTGCCCCGATGTTTCATGACAGGTCACTTGCCGGTAACCCGGCTATGGGAGCTTGAGTGCTTGCACAAATGGTTTCTGAGCACACAGAGGGGGTTGTGAAGACGAATGGAAGCTGCCTCAATTGTGGCTAGAATGCGAAGCCGCACGTGTCTAGACCGTCTCGTTTGAACTCTATACAGGGTTCGAAACGATTCGGTCACGTTTACAATGTAATTATTGTCGACAAGGTGCGACACGACTGTACTTGTGATTGTCTTAATTACTCCTTTTTGCAACTACGGGGGGTGATGCTCACGGTTGCGCTCGTACAGACTCCCGGTCGTTCAGCCAAAATACTTTGCTTCACAGGAGCAAGTGAAAGAATAAATACATAAAGAGGCATCAGAATCGGGCAATCTATCCTTCAACCGTAGACAAACCAACGGGGTAGATATGAATCGAGTAGAACGTTTTGTTGATGGCGTTTGATAGTCTTCTATGCACAATCTCTGCCAGGGTGTCACCTTTGAATGTTAGAGAAATGTACACAGACTTCTTCTCAGCATTTCCCCTCTTGAGGAACGCATCTTGTCTTTATATCACAGATTCCACCAAGCGCTCCGGGTATCCATTCTGGAAAAAGATATTCCGTACATTTTGAAGTTCTTCAACCAATACGTATTTCGTGCAAATTATTCAAGCTCTACTGGCCAAGCAGATTATGAGATTTTTCTTCATACTGAGTGGTACAAAGCTAGGGAAATGAACATTTTGCCCATTCCAAGTCGGCTTTTTGTGTACTAACCGCCTGATGAACTCGTCGACACAACTAGTTAGGCAAATAGCTAATTATGCCAATCCACTGTTTGCTTCATTTTCAATCGTCAATTTCGAATTCCAATGGGCAGCATTGAATTGATCTAGCATATTGTGGCAGTCCGTTGTAGAATCGACCACGCACAAAATATCGTCTACGTAACGTTTGTACCATACGCGTTGTTCGATACGCATTTTAAGTGGACCGTTTTCTTTTTCAGACATGAAAACATCCTGGACATGTGCAACTCTCCCTACTGTGCGATAGCTAAATAGTTGGCTGATCTTCTGGAACGCGTGAGAGTGACGTTAGCTCAGAATAACCTCAAGTATACAACTGGTCTCATTTACGCCTTGAGTGGCTTTAATACCAAAGATCACCACGTGTTTTCGCTAGATATCACATCTCTGTTCACGAATGTTCCAATCGGCGAAACATTTGATTATTTGTGTACCGATATTGAAAGTAACGGGATTAATGTAGGTCTAACGACAGATGACCTAAAACAATTGTTATTCTTCTGCACTCACAATGTGAATTTCACTTTCAATGAGGAAATCTATCGCCAGATGGACGGTGTAGTAATAGGGTCCCCGATAAGACCCTTGTTTGCTGATGTTTTCATGTCTGAAAAAGAAAACGGTCCGCTTAAAATGCATATCAAACAATGCGTATTGTACAAACGTTACGTAGACGATATTTTGTGCGTGGTCGATTCTACAACGGACTGCCAAAATATACCAGATCACTTCAATGCTGCGCATCGGAATTTGAACAATGCAGTAATTATAGTTTGATTTTACCTTCACAGCCAAACCGTTGTTGCGGAAATTGTGATGCAACCGATGGTTTTTAAAGTGCAATTTCTTTTAGGTAAACATTGTTTTTCGAAATTTAGACGTTAGTTTAGTTTCATATATAGTTTATTTTCATATATAAACAACTTGTGCGAAACGATCACAGTATTAGTGACAAAATTAGAAATGTCTAATAGATATGTAAAATAGCCCTTTAGACTATATTTACATGACAGGAAAAAAACATGAAATGATACGATATGTATAATTAGCATGAGGAACGCGTTTCACCAAGCAGTTAACGCGCATAAAGGAAACAAGGGAAGAGAAAAACAGAAACGGACGGACGTCAGTGACTTGTTCAGCGTCACTAAGCGCGACTATTCACCGTATGCATGAAAGTGGCTTCGTTTCACTCTATTACCAGCACGTAGTATGCCCGTATGGTTTGTTAGTATACATAAAAACGGCTTAGCTCTTTAAACCGCTATTCTTCCTACAATCTGCCACAAGCTGATGATATTCACCAAGGAAAAGTAATGTTACCGTTCAATGAAAACATCTATATAAATAGTTGCATCTTAGCCTGGGGCTGGTTGAATCACGTCCTCATATTTTCCCCTGTTTTTTAGAGGGACGCATTTTTGGGAAAAAACTACAAGAACAAAGATGACGCCAGTAAGTTATTTCTATATCCCGAACTTCACTTTAGGTTAGTTACTTGGCTCATATTTTTCGTTTTACAGTGTAAAGATTATTGCTGATATCCTCGACTGAACACGTTAGGCTTGCAAAACGCAAGACAAAAGAAATATGAATGAAATTGGATTCAGGAAAAGTGCAAAAAATGTACCGAATAGTTGCAAATATAAAGCCAACAGATTTCCATTAGGCGATAATGATCGTTCATCATACGAAAGGATTACTTTCGGTGTCCTAGAGCTTCGTTGGGAATAAGTAACGTGTATACTTCCGCAAACCGCAGTTGACTTTGTTCATTCCGTTGTATCACAAACTGCGTGTACGCCCTGTCGAATAACGGGAATCAAATAGTTTTTGTGTACCAATCGCAGCATTTCCGCCAATTCAAACTTTCCCAATGTAGCAATACAATTAGTAAACGGGCTGGGAACTCCATCCGGTTCTGGTGAACAGTGGAGCGCTCTATTCTTCCCGTATTTGCATTATTTTGCCCTAGTACCAGTCAGACCAGGGGGTCAGTACGACTGCAGTATTTTGCCTCCGTTATCTGCTATGAGCTGTTATTTCGAGGAAAGATACAGCCAAATGTTGGCACAGTGAAACAGATCGGAATCCACGTGTTGACTTATCCGAGGTGCCTCAACCACAGTCGGCCATGGCTATATTTAACACAGCCACGACCTGGCCTAATCTTTGAAAAGAATACGTGCCTTTCCTTTACGACCATTGTGTGATTACTATCAGGTAAAAGAACCGAAATGTGACTTTTCAGTTGATAGCCAATTCTTGTTCTGCAGAACATTTTTTTAAACATTCAGTTGAGTTTATTGATCAAGTATTCACAGAAAGCGGTGAGAGCCACTACTGATTACTTATCTTACAATAAGTTACAGTTATATATTTCTAAATAGCATCCTTCTGCATAGATCGCAATGCTGATAAATCATGCGTTCAATTCAATTGCACCATCCGCCCAGCACATTCCATTGGTTCTTTTTAAATAGGGATTACTCACAAATTTTGATTTAAACATGGGTATAAAATCAATCGCATTGATTTAAAAACGAAGCTTTGCAGGTTTGATATGATTATCTGCACAGGGTTGGTTGTATTCATGGAAGTTTCTCAAAGTCCTTTTTAATGTGATTCAACTAGCATACAACAACGCACTTTTCTCTTGGTGATCTTTCTTGCACATTCAAGATGCATCATTTCCCGGGAGAGTAGAACATGATATCTTGGCTCCAATTTGATAATTGATTACAGGAGAAACTGATATCTTTGCGTGCAAACATTATTCACTATTATTCGCATTCAGCTACTATACGATCACACATCAACAATGTCGTAAGTATATTACTGTTAGAAGTGAAACTTAAACAATATAAATAGGGTAAGATAAATAGACTTTCGAGAAATTAATTTTCAATCAAATACTACAGATAAATTTCTTTGGAATTCACAATTTTGAGCAGTTTGAGTTACCATTATCTTTTGATCTCACATCGATCGCTTCAGTAAAGAATGTTGACAGCTCCGGATAATGAGAAAGAGTAATTTTCATTGTTCATTCATCGTTTTCAGTTGGTTCATTATTCACACAACTTACTATGGGAGTAACATCAATTTTGAAATGAAGTTCCCAGTAATATTCAAGACGACCAGGTGAATTTACCGCACCTTGATGTTTCTTCTTTTCACTCCACTCCCTCCACACGCTGGTCTTCTTTTCGGCATCTACTTTTAAGTTTATGAGAATTCCTGTGTAGCCTAGCTGACTCGACTCATAACCAACTAGAAACAAATCGTTGATGAATTACGTCAGAAATTATGTGCATAACACAAACTTTAGCGACATTTTTCAAGGCGCATGTGTTCAGATTTTTCCGAAATTTTATTCTGTGACAAACCGTGTACATATTTGCATTTGATGCAGTCATACAAGTTCACCTGAGTTGTAGTAAAACAAATGCAAACGCGAAACATTCAAGTGAGAATCTTTTCTCGAGCAGATTATTTGGCGGCATTTATTTTTCGATGAGATCAATCAAATGATCATACAAGTTTGGGAACCTGTTGTCGCTTGATGTATTACTATCTTTCCCTTGTATTTTAGACGAAGTGAGTGACCCTGTGTATCATTTGTTGCGGTGTGCAGCAACTCCAGGTGAGTGAGTTGAATGCACATTGTCATGATGACCGCCGCCCCGCCCCGCCCCGCCCTCTCTCGCCCCCGCCCCTTAGTGTCAGAAACCAGTTATATTTAACTGCATCCTGCTTGTCGTTAGACCCTTATGTGTACGTATGCACCTTGGCTGTTGGTCGATCATTACATTAACCGAAGAAAATTACTTTACGGGAATTGAAGACCATCAGTCGCATTGAAATCAGCTGTCCAAGTTTAACTAGAGGCACCAGAGGCTGGACTGGAGTCTTTAAGGTAGTTCTGTGGATAGCCGATACCATTCATTAGAAAAAAGTTAAGGAAGAAATAAATCCTTAAACAAGTTCTGACAATGTACTATTGGTGATATTTAACAAAGCGCGCTTATAGGTGAATAAACCTTGCTTCGGTGTTCACCAGTAGGGGCTTATGGGCGCTTCCAGAATCACTCAGTGTAACTGCATTTTGCGATCAGTGTATCCGAAATGTATGAAACCTGGTGCCGGACATTGACGCTGATATGCTGCAATTACACGGACGGCATTAGTATTCTGTCAATTCCGAAGACAATCGCTGAGTGGTCTGACCAACGTAGCAGACGTCTTAGACTCAAACGAACAAACATGTTATCATCGTTTTGGTTATAATGCTTATTGTTCAACGTTATCCGAGTAGAAGCGCACCGTGAGCATCATTATTTTCAGGCGTTTAACTCAAATACCACACCTCCTACTTCAGAATTCACATGTGGCCTGAAGACTAAAAAATACATCTTCAATCGCCTTCATCACGACCACTAATGCCTCTCAAAAACTGGCATTCCATTCGGATGTGTCCTTGTTGTGTTCGACAACGATAGCACGGTTTAGGATGTATCCTTCAATTACAATTACACTAGCTCGCTGAGTTAAATAAGACGGATTTGAGGTGATATCCTGGCACACACCGCAGGAATTGGCCACAACATGAAATAAAAGCGATCCAAAAAGCAAACAGATCGTCCAGACAACCCGTCATCTCTGCGCGCAAACACGTTCAGTTCAGTTGTTTTGTCATTTGCAGCCGAGTGGTTCAGATAGAATTTCCATAATAATTCCCGCCACCGCTGCCAATCCTCCATATTCTTGTCGTATATTCACGGTCAGATGTGAAGTGATTATAACTCTTTTCCTGAAAGTAGATTGTATATTTGGGCATTTTGTAGATAAAGGTGGAATTTATTTGTTTGACATATCTAATTTTTTTTCCTCATTTCTAAACATCCAGATCATCAACCATCTACTTGCAAATGTATTTGTCATATGCAAGATTTCGAAAGCAACCCAGACGCTCTGGAAATGTCTTCTCCAATCAACGTTCTCTTCTCACCGGCCAATAAATCGCGACCACCGGGACAGCCACACCCACCTATGAAACACAGATTTGCTCAATCCAAGCTGCCAGCATCTTTGCCAACCCTGTATCCAGACGAAGAGAACAGTCCACTCCCCGATCCAAACTGGTACACACATGAACAGCAACAACAAAAGAAGAGTCACNTACCAAACATTCTGCACCTCAGACGTCGCATTGGTGGACGTAAAGCTCATTCTGGCTCTCGAGTGATGGAACAAAATACACAATCATTTGATTCCCCCCAATACCCTGGTTCCTCTGGACGTTCTCAATCTCGAAATCCCGTGTTCACCTTTGACTGATGTACGTTCCATTGGGAGCAAGCTTAACTAGACTATCTTTTGAATTATTAGGGTCGGCACAACGATCTACTTGTGACTAAGAGGGTCCGCCGTTTGTGTAACGGAGAACCAAACTTTTCATAGCATTCCCATAACAAATGAACACAGATTCTCGGAGGCTTGTAGCCTCCATGACGTTTTGCTCATTTTATATTCGCGGATCCCCACAAAGTGATCTGGAGAAGAAACTCCGAACATCAAGGATCATTACTCAATCACTTGCCTAATCAAGAGAGAGCGAGAAAGACGATACGTGCGAGCTTGTTTTTGTGTCACGCAGTTTGACATTTTCCAAAGATTACCCCCACCCTCCCCCCTTAAATCAACCTGGCAATAGTCCCTCAGTGTTATATAAACCACCCTCCTCACCCACACACCCGTTATTATTGTTTCAACGTTCATTCGAAGCCAGCCGCTCACTCTCTCTATTCGTGAAGCCAATCTCCTCGCGCTCCTGACCCCATATGCATCCATTGTTCAGCTTTCCCGTTTCGTCAGTTCCAAGCCACACCTTTCTCCAGCTTGAAGTGATATTCAGAGATCCAGAGAACCACATTTTGACTTATCAACACACACAGACAGATATCAAACTTTTGCTTTGTAATATACATCTATATCTATCTATCTATCAATCCAAAAAATTTCATTTTTGGCTGTGTTTCTTCTTCCGTCGAAACCCTGTTGTACAAGCAAACAAAGAACCCATTTTACACAACACACATGAGAACAAAAGAATAAGCAACGATGCAGTAAACAAAACGGAAATAGAGAGGGAGACATAAACGTGGAGGCAATCCCATGAAGTTTTGTTTGTTCCCCATCCCATCCCGTCGTTTGTAGAGAAACAGCCCGTGATAATTCGGTAAATTTTCCCAAAGCAATCACATGTGATTTCCGTATCTTTCTGAATAACATCAAACTTTATGCCCAAGATTATACCGACCCTGGCTGCGAACCGCGATCCTTGATAGCTCATTTTTGTACTAAGGCATGCACTACAACAAACTGTGCACGCAAACACACACACACACCGAGAACTTGACAGTCACTCAAGCGATTAAGACAACAGTCAATACAAATGCCAGTTTATCGGCCACATGGTAAATAAAAACAAACCTATGTCACAAATACTGACCACTCACTTGCCAAATGAATCACCAAACCACACTTAATAGTTTTATATGTATTCAACACTGACCAAATTCACACAGGCAAAAATGAAAAATAACAAGCTTTTTTGCTTCATCCGGAATCTGGTTGGTAGCAGACACTTTGGACGGTTTTTAAAACGGATGGAGACTACAAAATAAACAAACTTTCTGCATTCATTCTTATGCGTATATAAGTAGTTGTTTATTTCTTCCTAGGTGCAAAGCAAATCAAATCACATAATCAGAAAAATCATTTGGATTATGAGAAGTGTATGCGCAACGGGGCGCTAGGCAGTGGTCAGTCGACAGCACTTCTGAACAATTGTTATGAAATTTTACTCGCCGTTTAACACCAGGATAACGCAGGTCTATAATCTTTTCCAGTAGTTAACTGCATTAGAACCTTTAAAACAAACTAGTCAACACCAACGGGAAAGCGAATCGATCAACGCATTTCTCCTGTGACCTCTAAACGTGATTCAAAAAGATGCGCCACATTGATCAACTTGATCGATTTCTCATCGTTCACGTCATTCGGCACACAGAAAGGTGTTATAATTGATTGAAGAAACTACCGTGATCATAAAGGGAACACATAGGAATAGAACAATATGCAAACACAAACTTAATTACTTCAGTCTAGAAAATATTTGTCAATCTCGTGTTTCTGGCATCTTCGGGAACAACGTGAAACAGAAGCGGATCTTTATCTTTATTTTTAAGCTATCTAAAGAGAGCTCTCTTCTAGAAAAAGCAGATTTTCACCAATATTTAGTATTCAAATAATTGGCGCGATTAAACGGAATTAACAATCCAAGTACATTATATGTTCACTTTACACGACGTAAACATCTGAAACGGTGGTACAGTCAGCGAATTGCATGATAAAACCAGCGCTAACACAAAAACATATCATTCATTAAATTTAACCACAGAGAATAATTGGCCGTTTGCTGTGGTATGTAATCAACTAGTTTACGCTCACCATCACGTGAATTATAACCTCCCTCTCGGACGTTCGTTTATCAAGAAAATAATATATTGCAGGAAAACAGGTTCCGCTATCTTTCCATCCCATGCTAATGACTGTGGTCAAGCCGAAACAATTTCAATAATATGTTGGTTTATCTTTCAAAATATGTCAGAACAGTGAAGTTACCCTAAAAAATCAATAAGCACATGTTTTGAAAAATGTTTGCTTGCCGTTGTCGATTCATAGACCAGAGAAGCTCACACCGCGAGTGATAGATAGTTTGACAAACGTTCAACTCGTGTTCACTGTTTATTCTCACTGGAACCAATATTGGTTGAAGTCCTGGGGATTGAAATGAGGCAGATTTCCGGATAGCAAGATGCGCTGCTGACAGAAACACAAAAGCAAATTAACATACTTATGATCGTTTCCTCATACGAGTCCACCATAGTCTGCCACCTAATGATGAGCGAGAGCTCGTTATTTCACGTAAATGAGTATAGATTGGCACACATGTATCAATCTTTGCGTATTTGATGGATCAAACTTCTGACAAAGCTGGAATGCGGGGAATTATGTGCTGTTAGTTCATTGAGCCTTGTCATGAAGGCTCTCAACCGCTCGTTATTGGACGTAAAATGCTGATAAATACCACGATGCACAAACGGATTAAAACAGATACTATTGGTTGAGAAATCCATGTGATAGGCTATCACAAGAATATTGAAACGTGTTAGTTATTTAGTCAACGAAATAAAAACTGGTCAGAAAGAAACGAATGTTCGTATTGCAAAATGACAAGGTTAGAGAAAATATAGGGTAGTTTGAAAAGGAATTATTGCAGTACTCATATTTTACCAAAACTATCTGAGTGAATTTAATTGTAAGAATATCTCAATAGGCGAGCTTTTTGGGTTGAAACAATGAGGTTCAAAGCGTACTAAAGGGAGGGGATTCCATTTGAAATGAATTTTGGAAAAAAATCTCTGACAATGATGAAAGCAAGCATTGTTTTGTTCCATCATGCGGTTGAACGTTTGCAGAAAACCGCTTCGTATTATAATTTGTATGTTCCCAAGGTATTGAAACCGGAACTGTTTACCAGAATATGCCCTGTTGATCTAACATTTGATTCAATGGGATTAAGGTTTTTGCTTACCTCTATGGATTCACATCAGCATGTGTGACGTTACAACGGAAATCACGTGGGATGTAGGGGGATACGCGATAACTCATCTTAAACTCAATGTTTGTTCACCGCTGACACTTAACCACACCTCTCGTCATCAATCAGTAACACGAAGGAAGAACTCAGGCACCCCACACAAGCGTTTATAATAGCAACAAATATGTGGTGATATCAACCCCGTTAGATTCTATCTGACTGATATTACCACTTTTCATAGCTTTCAGGGACTCATTTCATTTCATTATAAACCTTTCGATTCTTTGTCCGGTACACCTCAGGATTTTGAACAAAACTTCAAATCCATTGAATCTTTTGGTCATTGAAAGGACGGGTGGGCGACGTGTTCTGCGATAGTTCAGTTGCATGCGGCTTCTTTGTGGCAATGCTAGAGAACAACACCCTAGCAGCTTCCATTCATCTATGCACGCTGTTTACAAGATATGTCGTTGATCAATTATGTTTCGTAGACGCGGATAGTGATTTCGGATAACTGTAGCCCACTTCCAACTATGCGCATACAAATATATATCTTTTGTATTCGAGGAGGAAACTGGAAACAGTATAGTACTTATTGATGTTTACTTAAACTGCCTGAAAAATCTCGGTATACAACGCCTAGAGTATGGAAATAAATATGTTACGAATTAAACCCATCGTTTTAACCGAAACTCAGATCGCTGGCGAACATACGTTTTTGCTGAATTCATTCCCAAGTTAATGAAAGTAATCAGAGAAATGTATTCGCTGAAAATCAATCTTTTTCACCACCAAGTGTTTTATCAAAAATACACTACTAAACTCAATTTCATCCATCCCAATGTCGAATGAAATCTGTCACAACGGACCGTGATTGGTTTCCTGATTAACAAAGACAGTAGCAAATTGTAGAATTAAAAATAAGCATTGTGACCAAGGTATCTACACGCATGTCGTAATCTCAGATGGTATACGTTAGCCTCAACTTGATGTTATACTGAACTTGTATTGTGATATGGACTGTGCTGCATTGTGATGAGTGCTGACTGCCGGTTTAGAGACAGAGTTTTAATTTGCAAAGTTTTGTCGGCCGCAGTTGGCTGATTCACACTCAAAATGTGTTTTGCTACATGTGCAATAGGGCGGACAGTTTCATATTTGTATTTGGCAAGAGTTTACACTTTTCTCATCAAGAGGAAACAAACAAGTGTTTTGACAAATTGGGCCTTCACACGTAAATGAGAGAATAATCAAAACCCCACACGCGATCTGCGAAGATTAGAGTGAAACATAAATCAGTGGCATTCCCGTCCCTATAAATTGGGGGGGGGGGCGGGGCGAGGCGGGAGTGAAGAGAAATAGCAAACATGTGTTGAATTAAAAGAGCTAAATTTGGATGGGAGCCGATGTAGAGATCGAATGGAAACGGAATTAATTTTCCCTACAAATAGTTCACACCCGCTCAAATGTGGTTCAGTCAAGTCACGTTAAGTCAAAGCAAGTCAAGAAAAGCTTTATGCACCCAAAAAGTGAATTCAGATGGTTTTGTGGACAATTCATCAACAAGTCTAAAAGCTACACGGCATGTATCCAACTCAGTCCATCCATCGCGTTTTGCAAAGTGTCTCACCAAACACAATACCGGGTAGCATGTGCTGGTTATGTTCCTGTCAGTTCAATTCAACTGACAGTTGGCTCACATGTTCGCTTTTTAATTGACTTGATAAAGGCCTTCCAAGAGGGTCGAAACGTCGTCACCAAAAAATAAACTTGTTTTTGGTTTTTATTGTCATTGCTAATCCAAACGTTTTTCTTCACGGATCTAATACCGTTTGCCTAAATTACCAAACACTGCACAATTTATATTATCTAGATCGTACGCAGGAATCCATTGGGGGTTATCGTACACATGCATACTGTTTTCCACATAAAATTCAAATTATACTTTCTCCGTGGTTTTTAACTCATAATGAAACAATTTCTAGAAGTGAATAGTTTTAAACGAAAGGTTTGTCATCATCATAATCATCATTGTACAGCGAACTACAGGGGAGCAAACTTCACTGATCGCTGCCAAACTCGCAATGCGCATGCTCTGAATTTTGATGCACGGATACCGCTAGGGTGTTCAGCCACTATGCAGGAGAACAATTATCTTTCTCAACCGAATTGTTTGGTCCTGAGAAGAACCTGGCCGCAAGACAGCGGATGAAGCGAAGTGGAGATCCATTTGCTTAGATCAATTACTCCTCCACTATTTTTTACCGACTGAAACGCAAATTCTAGTCGAACCCCAACCTGGAGGACCCGGAGACTGGACCTAGTCCGACCTCGACCATTCGACCTTGCAGGAATGATTAGATCTTCGGCCTGACAAAAGCCATCCTGTGCAGCTCGTTGGGTCAGAGAGGTGCACAAGCCATCACACTACATCAAGGTGCAGTATCGTCATGATGGGTCTGTGAAACAGTGCATTTAATTTTGAGTCACTCGTGTTATCATGAAAAAATCCATTTAAAATTGTTTCGTTATTTATTGATTGTAGCTGACACAGCTCAATATCGACATGCAATCAAAAGGGGTTTCACTCGAGGGAACAATCCCGAGGTCATGCAAACAGTATGAAAAGCAGCTGTAGTGATAAAACCCTCTAACTTTGAACAATTTCATGAAATAGTTTTCTATGCGGCATGTATTTACCTTGCCAACCTATTTATCACGCTCGCCAATCGATACAATCGACCAATTTTATGTGCTTTTTTATTTATGGTTTGCACACTCGATCGTTTTTCAGAAATAAATCTGTGACCGGTTGGGTAACCGGAGACATACATAAAGGCCAGAAAGCTGGGTGTTGTAGGTAGTATTCGAACACACGCCCTTAGGGTGGCCGTTGCCATAACCTTAACCAAATGGGAATCATCGCCTTACCACGACAAAAGTAGCATAACTACTGCTGTGGAACTTTCTAACGATAACTGAAACAGCACCAGTCTATGAATAAATTCCAGTTTGTGAACAAAATATTTCGGTAAAAGAAGGAGGTAAAAAGGGGAAATAATTTGACAGAAACAAACGAGTAGCGAACCAGCTCGTTTTCGGTAACTTCTTCCCATGGCTAAGACATATATGTATATATATATATATATATATATATATATATATATGAAGTGAACAGATAGTGTCAGAATGACGATGCTTTCATTGGATGATATGGACGTGGTCAGGAGTGGTTGAGAAAGAGGTAAAAACAAAAGCTGTCAATCTGAGAATTCCAAATAAGTAATCGGGAAACAAAGAAAGGAAGAGGGAGGGAGTTGATACAGAGGAGGCGAGGCCACACACACTTAGGCCAAAGGCTCATGAGAAGGGTGAGGGCTGAATTGAAGTTATTTGTCAGGTGTGCACCACAGAGCTTTATTAATTTGTTTTTGTGAACATGGAGTTGGTCACAACAACGTCAGTGCTACCCCTTACAGTTCCGTTAATCTCTAGCAGTGACCGCATTTAACTCTCTGTTACTCACAACTGGCGTGAGGCAGCCGATTCGACCGTGCTGAGTCGCGTTAACAACACACTTGTTTTCCTGTCTAGATTCGAATCATGGCTTCCACGTTGCAAGTCGCAGCTCGCACCGCTGGAATACACGGTCAGCAGTCAACGTCTCCGTTACATAGATAGCATCACGAAGCGAAATATGAACATTTTCAGCCCACGCTTATTCCCAAGCGCCAGAAAAGGCAGAGGAAACCCCAGTGTGTTCCACTCTTCTATAAGGTCGTTAAGTAGTCCTTGTATTCAGAGAAACGTTTTTCCAAAGTTGATAAACTCAATATTAGTGGCTTATCTGTCAAGCTTTTGGATCTTAAAACAGTATTTTTCCATAGACATCGATTTATCATCCTACGGATGCCGGTTATGATCATAAAACTGTTTATCAGAAGAATGCATTTTAATAGCTTGCACACGCACTGGCAGGTGTGGATTCGCCACCGGTTTTTACCAAATTAAGGTATACTGAAACATTTCACTTTTTATTCTGTGGGCTTTTAAACGTAGTTTGAAGTACTTCGACAAATCCGTCAACTTGTCCCATTTGGAAAATGTGTGGTTTAACTGCTCCCAGTCGTGCTTAATTGTTTGCCTCTCATTTGTCAGAAGTGGTTATCTGAGGTCATATGTATCACCCCATTATGACAATTCGACCCATGCAAAAGGGAATAACCGTTTATTGCTTTATCGATTTGCAATGTTCGATCCTGTTGGGTGATCAATGTATCCATATTTCAGTTCTTCAAACTTGGTGATGGTTCGTGTCTGATACATTTGGCTTTTGTTGCGACCAGAAAAAATGCTAGGAAAAAGAAAAAAATATCTTTTACTTCCTATGTTATTTCTTCTGGGAAAAAACGACGCAGTTGAAGTTCAACATTTGATCGATACAATCGCCACCTTTCAAATAATCGTTTCCTCCCAAACGTTCGCAGTCTTTACAAAATAAAAGCAAACAGGTAGGCGACTTAAACCGAAACGGAATTAACAGTAACCAATCCGTTCGACGACCAGCAATTTTTTGTGAGATTATTTCATTATTTGAGTGACCAAACGTTTAAGTCTTATACTGCTTACAAGCTGCTACTCTCCTTTTTCTGTAAGCATTTTTCCCGGAATGGAGCATTGTCCCATTAGTAGATGCTCCGAATTCACGAATTTGCAGGGTCATCTAGAATTTACCTCATCTGCTGCGCCACTGGTTTGGGTAAACATGTTTCAATAACTGTCAACGTAGCGTTGCTATTTTCTTTCTTTCTTATTGGCAAGGGCTTATGCCTTGGTGGAACACATTCTCGACGGAGGGAGGTGTAACGTGCCCGTCCTGTAAGTCAGTAAGTCGTGTTGCTTCTGGTTTTGTGGAGATGAGGAATTCCATTATGTTATCTCAACACTTCATTAAGCAGGTCATTAGATGGATCTGTCTGACGCAACCCGAACACGGAGTGCTTTAAATGATGGTTATAATGTATCATAATTCTCTAATAATTGGGGTCATGCAGTACAGTGTAGCGATTGGTAGCAGCAACATGAGAATACCAAATACATGGCCATATTCAAGGAAAGAATTTGATCGAAATTCATGTTTTGGTTTAGTAAATAACTGCACTAAATAAATACGTTTCACAAATATGAACATGTTTCACATTGCATCATTCAGTATGGTGAACGTTGGATGAAGTCAACCTGTGGCTACTAGAACATACTATGCAGTGATGGCAACTTCTTACACAAGCCCTGGGGCTTGTAGTGGGGATCTAAAAAAGATCTCAGCATGATAGGGTTGCTATTGCGTTGGGTGAAAGGTATCCTATGTATTACCTTGGTCGAGTGTTAGCGATAGTTGTCAAACGACAGATATTAGGCCCTAGACAGTAAACTGAACCTGCAATACCACAACTCGCATATGGGTTTGTGAACAATTTAAACAAAACCTTGTAATTCCATAGTTTTCGCAAGCATGTTCACTTGAAAAAATGCAGTTCATTGTGAAAATTCCGTTATTTAAACGTATACCTCAGAATAATGCAATGTTTGTGCAACCAAAGAAACTGTAATTGTGCACCTTAGATAAGGTATACAAACAGAAACGTTCAGTTCCCAAATACGCGTCCAGGGAACTTGAATTTAATTTAAATGCGATGAAAATGTTTGTGATGACCAACAAAGAGCACTGGACAGCTGTTTCGTCCTGTTTGGGACTCGTCAGCAGTGCGTACTTCGTGTGGCCCCGTCAGGACTCGAACCGCGATCAGTCGGGTCCGGACTTCAAACCCTTACCCCTAAGCAACACGGAAGACCGTTATCACCTTATGCGACAAACAGTGGAGATTACCGATCTCCCAAGGAGTGAAACCCACATCGAGAACCATCAACAGTGCGTGGTGCCTCTGAACAAACGAATGGGGCTAATCCAAGCTTGATACTTCAGAATGAATTTAATTATTCCCCTCAATTTTAATTCTGACCAGAAGTGTAGTTTCTTTCATAACACTATCACAACCATTTTCCCTTGTATGCGTGAATTGGGATTGATTAGAGTTGAAAGCATCAAACGTAATTGTACAAAAGGTTCAATATTCCTAAACGTTGAATAAGTTTCATTAAATCAAAATTTTTCAGCAATTTTTTCTTGAATATTTAGTGATTTCTTATGGTTAACACTGTGGTAAAATTGCTTTAATGTAGGTATTCTCGAATATTGTCACTGCTTTGTATCTACCACGTTGTCTTATTTCTTCATACGTTTTCAACTACGATGAAACTCCTCCTTCTTGATTATTGGATGTATAATTAAATATCCAAGCGACAAAGCAGGTCAAGTGATCATCCCCATTATGTCTAATCCCTTCGCGTAGCACAACATTTCCGTGTAAAATTGTACGCATATGATTTAACTCATCCGCGTATTATGGTTGTATTGTGAAGAGATTATTAGCCTTAAAAAGGGAACATTCACATGCGTTACGTTCAACGAGTCAATTTCTTATTCTCAAACAACCTCCGATAGTTTGAGATAACTTGAAGGGGTGAAATCTAAACCGAATGTTATTAATAAACCGGGTTCATTGTATACTGTATCTAACCGGGTCGCCCGTTTATGTTTGACTTCCTCTAATCTCATGTCGAAGACCTGGTGGGGTTATGAACCTAAAATACCTAAAAATGGAATGGATCAATCATAGATTGACGCAAGAAACAACGAAAGGGCGAAAGTAGCAGTATCCTAATTAGAACATTTTACCGGATAACTCTTTACACAATGGTCGCGTGTGACGTAAACGATTAGCTGCACTACTGACAAAACGCAGCTTTTGAGCTGCTTCCCTCCTCGCACCGGCGTGAGCTACCAAAATGTTGCATATCTCGTCTCTCGTACTGATTGCCGCGATGAGATTACAACACAAACGATCCGTGCATGCACACACGCACACACACGAACACACCGGTATACTTCATTCATTTTTCAAACTGCCACCACATCTATAGTTATACACTTGAGTAATCAAAGAATGTCAGGACAGACCACCCACACCCCACAGAAACGCACTAAAGCGATTATTGTGACGCAGAATCAACATGAAGGATTGTTCCGCGTTTTCTTAATACAATCGGGATGACTGGCTGCTTTCTGCGGAGAAAGATAACAGCTCGATGGTGCTGCGGACAGTTCATGCACTTGAATTGATCGAGGAATGCAACTGACAGGAATTCGAAGTCGAACTAGCCCGGGAACAACTGCACAGCGATTAGTTAAAGAGCGTTATAGGGATTTTGCTGGTTAAATTATTCTTTTCGAAGCTTATTTGAGTTACTTTGGTGCCATTTTCTGTGTTTACAAGAACAAGCTCGAGAAAGGTTTGGGGAACTGGGAGTTGATCGTTTAGTGTTCACAGTGTGAATAAAGGAATTTGAGTTTTGGTTGTTGAACCTCCAGCTACTTGAAAGCAGATTTGGTCTTCCCTCATACACAATCATATACTTAAAATAACTTTCGTGAATGAGATCACCGCAACTTTAATTTAGTTCACATTTGATTGCGCTCATCCTATTCAATTCGATTGACTGATTTAGGTTACACATATTTGCAGACATCGAAACCTAGCCGCTCAGGGTTTGTATTTGATGGGCCGAAAGGTTTAGACTCCCGGCCCGAAAGTTTATGGTACCGAAATGGAAGTGATGTGCAGCTGGGCTTCCAAACACCTGTCCAACGCTTTTGGTCAAAAATTGGACATATGGTTTACAAATCAAAAGTGTTTTGTTTTGTTCAATTTTTTGTCCGTTGTTCCCTTCTATTAGGAGTGTATATGCAGCAGAGTTGCGCAAACGTAACCCTGGTTAAATCCAGCCCGTTATCCGACTGGGCTACGAAGCTTAAGGATCATGTCCTTTATTCTTCCTATGATTACTTCGAACAAGGACTAGAGAGATTATCAATTTAAAAATTATGCTTGAACGGTGCTTCAATAGTTTTCAAAGGGTACCCGATTGAATCCCCGGATTTCCGACTGAGAACAAGTTGTTAGATGTTTTATACAGTTTTAGCGTCCATCACTATTGAAAATTGTCCATTAAAGTCAATTTATGGACAAAATATGTGATGCACTTCTTCACAATTTTGGACAAAATTGGTTGCTAAGCGCAGGAAAATTTTGTCGTTTACCCTGATGATTTTAGTTAGAAATCAGGCAGGGGTAACTTTTGACTTTCATCATGTGCCTTCTTGAAAAGTCTGAACAGTTGTAAATAATTACCGCTGGAGTAACCTATATTCGTTTTATCTCTGTGCGCAGATTTCAGTAGTATCAATTTGGATACAGCGCTCTTCAAGTTTTTACACAACACGTACATCCGCCTGTTGAGAGCCAGTGGAAGTATTTATGATAAAACATTATACTCATATGAATCGCAGGTAGGTATGAAAGTCGGTAGAACTACTCCCAATAACATTCTATAAAAAAGATTATCAGGTTATATCAAGCCAATTTCATTGTATCGATAAAAGAAGAAAGACCACTGTCCCAAAAGATTTTATACAAAACTGAATGAACCAGAAGGTTTCTCAGATGTTAGTGGTTAATTTTGAAACATCCCGATAGCAACAATCACAAAACTGAACAAATCAATCACGTATGCCAGCACTCAATAGTTCCTCACATTTCTGTTATTGAAGCAGCGAGGAAATGACGGGAAAGGTGTACAGACTGGCTTGCAGTTGCAACCAGACAATTGGGTTACGTTCTTGTCAAGTCGAAACATGTGCAAATTTGTTTGGTTCGCAAATGGTTTCCAATCGATCGGATCGTGTTCTTTTTGAAATAACCCATTTTTTCTTTGGATTCCGTCTTATTAGATTTAATTCTTTTTTGGTCTTACTTGTGGAGAATAAATTGATTCATAAATCAGATATTTTATTTGATATTCGGATGTTTTCGTTTGCATCTATCTATTTTTCTGTTGAGAAAAAAACACGTAGGAGATGGGATTTCACACAGAGAGCAAAACAGCAATCGGCGTGTTTTTTACACGAGGCGTTGCATTCTGTGGATATTTCTGTTTAAATCGGATGCCTTTATTGTGGTTACTATGACAAATAATGTTGAATTTCTTACCAACAATTCAACCCAATAAATTTTACGTCCTTAAAATGGTTCCTTCCAACTATGATAATAGGCTTTGCCAGAAATTTATTCTTTTTCTTCATTATTATTTCTTTTTATTAAATAAACGAAAATACGATTTTTACTAGGGAAAGCGACCAGTCGGAGAGCTGCTGTACAACACAGAGGATGCGGTAGTTAGACGGCGGTGGTAGGATTCGAACACACCTCCTCCGGGATGATAATTCAACGACACTACCACCGTCATACAAACACTTAGGTGAATTTTAATCATGTTTGTGAAGAATCAGTATATAGAACTAGCATTTGATCAACTAAAGACAACCTTAAATACCTTTAGAAATATACCTTATACCTCGTACATGGAAATCATCGTTTTCAGTGGATCGTATGTAACCCAGTCGATTTTGAGAGAAAATAAGATAAATTGTTATCGAAAATAACGCAACATAGTCAATACTAGCAATGCCTGCTTCAAGTATGAATCTTGAACGGATACGCTACTGGCATTTTACCTGTTTGCCGAGCTTGGCAATTTGTTTGCGAACGTTTCCTCATCAGCCGAGGTGAGTTCGTCAATGCTTGTGAAGTGGCGTTATTCTGCTTATACCCGATCGTTTATATGTGTTCTTCTTTGTTTGTCCTTTGTTCTCGCTGTGTTCCAGGGTGAGGGAGGAGGGTGGTTGCTCTTTCGTCCTGATTGCGGTTTTGGTCCGTTTTCAGATCAGGACGTGACGTTTATTTTTGCGTCATTTCATCCTTAAGTTACATTGGCGTGTAGACGTGATCCAGTTAGATGTGCCTGTTGATTGAGTTGATGCGCTACTATTTGTCACCGATGTTGCTTCTGGAAGTTTTTGAACACGTTACTAACCATATGAGTTTTATCTTTCTATGCGAAAGAATTCATACTGCAAATTAGGGATTTATGGCCCAAAATCGTGCTTCGTTGTTAGGAGTGCAAGTGGACAGTAAACCGCAGAAATACTGCAAACCCCAAGATAGCAAATTTCAATTCAAGATAACTCTTGGTTTTATGCACCCCGAAAGGTGAATGTGCAGCAGCTATATTCAGCAGTACTTCCAACAAGAAGACTGAACCTACAATTGCAGTTACAATTTCCGTTCTGTGTTTTGGGGGCTTCTGAATTCATTCTACCGGATGCATCAAAAGACGATTGAACTTTGTTTGGCTTGCGTCTCTTAAAGTCATGGATCAATGACGAAGTGGATAGATTTCTGGTTCAACTGGAAAATTTCGTCCGCCTCGGACCATGAAAACAACTGCGCAGGAAGAAATTGCAAGACGGTTTCAATAAATACATGATTTCAAAGAACTTTGCAAGTATTCACAAAATGGCATTGATTACTCAACTGTCACTCCACATTTTCTCACTTTCCTCTTATTGCAATCACTAATTTTCACATTGCACCGCATTGTAAGTTTTCATACATTAACATATCATATGAATATTTCCTACCGGTTATTGTCTTATCTCTTGCAGGCAGCTTGCACATAACCGTTGCTGACTTTAACAACACCCTCTGTATCATATGTTCTGCCTAAACCTCAGTCACTGTATAATATAACCCAATAGATGGTCCTCACTTTCTTTATTTAATAACCAATACGCATACTGGCACATTTTATTAAAAAACACATCTACCTTTCAGGAATCAGTGATCATTACTAAATTTTGGTCTGATTTGGTATTTACTGGCATCGAGAATATTTTTCTGTTAGTCGACATAAACACATCATATTCCGACAGCGAGCCTTTATTCAGACAAAATTGTTCTACTAAGCGGGTTTCTGAAAGCTGATGCTAACTGTTTTTCTCTGGATACATCTTGATGGTTCAATACAATAATTTTAACACGTTTGAAACCTTGGTTTCACATGTGCTGTCCTGTTATGACGCTATTCTTTTAGCATGGTAGAATGTCAACTGGTTTCCAATTATGCATTCGTTCTGAAAAGGAACGTGTGAATGCGTTAGAAGGGTCGAAAGGCAACAACATACATTTTTAATTAAAGGTGAAATAAGACAACAGGGGTGGCACTATGAGAGCCACTATTTTCGGTGGAACGAGTGTAAATGTAAATGGTAGAAGAAAATGAGGTTCAGGTCTATAGTTTTTGAATAACTCATGTATACATACTTTTTCATGAGAGCAAAAACCAGCATGATGATAGCAGGAGGTGTTTAATTCAACCATTTCGCGGTAATCTCATCATCAGCTGTGTGCATACAATCAGATCACGTTTAGTTAAAAGAGTGACAGGATTGGGGACTGGCGAGCGCACACAAGGAAGCGAAATCAATCAATACGAGGGCCAAAGGTCACTAACTAGAATCGGATTGGTAATAAGGGCAGGGAGCAAAATTAGTACAGATTGGGGGGAGAGGACAGCGACACCTACCAAGACAGCGATTTCGGTCTGGTTACATAAATCCGGGTTGTAACGTCGAATGGCAGCTGCTTCAACGAACCTTGGTGGACTGTTACCCTTTTGGCGGATCAAGACACGAAAGGAGTCCCTAGATTTGTCACAGTTTTATTATACTGTGTATTGTTCAAATTGCTGTTTGGTAGATTTGAAGTTTGTATGGCGATTGTGAAAAGTTCAGTAGCCTCGTAGCTCTGCTGGTAGAGCCTGAGCGTACAAAGAGTAGGCGGCGTCAGTTTGCATAACAGAGCAATCCTTTCGCATTTGATAAAGTGATTCTTTCTTGGTTCATTTTGTTTTCGAGTTTCTAAACAACAAATCAAACATATTTGCACTGTGCCTTTCTTGATTAGTGTTCAGTTTTTGACTCTGTGCTCCGCTCTCTTCTACTTGTCAAACTATGGTCTTTTGGTTGTGCTTTTAGTGACTAGGTGGTTATTGATGTTCGTCAGAACCTGTCACTGTTTGCTCGCATTCGTTCTGGATATCCGTCCCAAGGAAAAACAGAACCAAGGATTAGGTTTATAGAAAACAATATATTCTGAAAGTTCCGAAAGGTTGGAAATAAGTTTTTCTAGGCCCAGGCTGTTATTTAAGCAACGGCAGCGGAAACCTGAGAGTAAATCTGATCAATGCAAGGAAAGCGTGCGATACAGAACTCACCGTAGGGAATTGTCGGTGCGTTCTTTTGGAGCTCATTAAAAGCACGATAATAGTAAAAGCAAAACTTAATTCTGGAAGTGTCCAAGTTGTTATATCTGGTAGAGAAAATTTCTCAAGAGGATCGATATCGTCAAATAATGGCGATACGTGCTAAATCTCGACGGTACACTTGATTGTGCCCGGTAGAGAAGAAGGAGTCTTATGCTAGAAGGAAAAGATTAACGGTAGTCTAGCTTTTGTAATTATTCTACCCGGTCTAGGTTAAGTCACTACTTGATATATGAACCTTGATCGTTCTGATAAGTATGTCATGGTTATGTAACCATGTCATGATAGTCCTCAACTATACAGGACTGGTTGGAAGGTGAACCTGTCATGATGCTGATTACCAGCGTAGGGTGAAGGTGCTACTGGTCCGTGATTTGATGATCACGTCTAGCTTGAATGGATCCATCAGGGACCTTAGAAAAAAACAAGAGACAAGAAGAGAAAACTGCTGTTGCGAAAGTGCCGGTTAAAGAACCGCTCCATGTTTCTCTCCTTATTGAGTGTCTTGGAAATTACTTTTCGCAACGTCATCAGTCTGCTAAGTTAAGAGGAAGCCAGTCAACGGCGTCACTGAATAGATGGGAGTACCTCAGGTTGCTATTCTATCATCCAACCTTACATCGATGACTTATTACTAACTCATTACTCCCCCATATAACATTTTAACTATGGTTATAATATCTCCATTTATCTTCCCTTATCTGTGCTGAGGATGTCTGCGGAAAACAATGGTAGCGGTAGATTGACCATATTTTGTATTTTTCCGTTGCATTGGCTTCCCTCTCTCAGTTTTGTTATCAGTAATACTAATAACTATTCAAACGACCGAGATGTACTCCTCCGTTTTCTTAACTGCTTCCATGTTTTTCTGATCAATTCACCCTTGATATGCTTCTATCCCGGAATGATAGGTAGCGTCATTTTTCCAATTTGTACCGCCACGTGTAATGCTCATATCGCTGCTGAAATCAGGAGCTTGATGATATTTGAGCGAAATGTTTTATTCTAAATGTTCACTCACATATCGAGGTGTTTACTCTTTTAACTTCTTTGTTTCTAACATTACATTTGCATTATCAAGCCAGTCGTAATGATGTGTTTCAACACCATGTGATACATCTGCTAAAACAGCTTATTCATGATTGCATCTTACCTCACTGGCTCTATGCTTACCCAGTGATGTCTCCTGGTCCATTAAAAAATATGTGTGATACAGACCATTCAGACATTTATTGTGTTGCGGTTTACCAAAATCTCGCTTATTCCGTCACATAATATGTCAACACACCAAACCTGTGATTAACTGGCCAACATAATACTGTCTGATTTCTGTCATCCACTTAACTCCGCACTATCTAAATGTATCTCAATGTATTTTACTCACTCCAAGTACAAACACGTTCAAGCGTGCACAAGTATACTGCTCTCCCATTGTTCCTTATCTTGCTCGACTTTTGTGCCGCCCGGACCGTGTTTTGCATGATTTGTTCCATGCCTCGAGTTGACTCCGCAAACTGAAGGCATTTATCCACAACCTCCAGTTTGTAGGGCATTTGGGAGCTGAATTTGCATCAGATGGTGGAATAAAGCAACTTCTTGACTTCACTCGACTTCAGTTATCTCTTTCCGGCTAACGGTTCTGTGGCAGTGGCATCTAGCACGCTTCGAATAACCGGGGATGGAAACGGATTGCATGATCACGAGTGGTCACGATGGACGACCATCCAGCTGCACGATAACTATGTGGAATCCAAGTTATACCAACTCAAACAATGTTCTCTTACAATGCCCGAGCTCAATAAAGAACCGTTTCTTTCCTAGAGCATTGCACACAATCTTTGAAGTTCATACAAAGCTATTTTCCACGGGAACATTTTTCTTCAGCGGTTCATATATAATATGGCCACACCCATAGTTAAGATCTCCATTATGTTTGCTCTAAGAGTCTCTTGTTGGATGCCTATAGTTAAGAGATTTGTATTGCATGTAAATTGTCAGTTATAGATCGAATCTTCATATCGTTACAAGTGAATCGTGAATGGTTGCTTTCTATCTCGATTTCATGATAACGTTCCTTTCGCAAAACTGATTGGGCAGACAAAATTATGTTTAAACCATTCCGACAGACTGTATCGTCCAGTATTCTTTATTTGTTTATTTCAAAACTTGTGGTCGGTCAACTGTAAGAGGGAAGGTTCTGGCATAAATGCATCATATCTTACAACCCTAGGTGTTATGGAATAATTTTTCTTAGGAACACGATAAATGTCTTTCGAACACAATTCGTGAACACTCTCTTTACTATAAGTGTGGATCAAAAGAACAGTGAGACAGGTTATACACTAGATACTGTCTATTTTGAAATTTTCAATTACCCGGTTAAAAATAATTCGTAATTCCATTTCATTTTGTTTCTAATGAAACAGTTCAACTTAAACAAGTGCAAATTTTCATCAAAAACACTACTTAAATAGAACGGAAACAAGGGGTGGTTTAAAATCACAAAAGTATTTCCGATTACCTCGTTGAAGTGAATCACGCGTTCAAGCTTTTCTTGTGCTTTCCACCAATGCCATTATTGGCGGTAGGTAGGCATTTTTTCAAGCAGACCAACAATAAGCTACACACATTTGGATTTGAGTCAGCTCAGATTTGCACTGATGGATCCGATCGACAGGTATTTGATAATTAAATTGATTGATGTAAGTTATTGAAAGAATGACTTATTTTTACACCAGTTACAAAACGTCGGTTTAAAGCGGTTTGCTTAAGAACAGAGTTGCTTTAGCATTAGGAAACATGTTCCCCACACTGAAGACTCATCCAAAGGCTCTGTACAACCATATGTAACCAGATACACATGATCTGCGCTGCACTGAACTTGATATTCAGATTTAATAAATAATGGAATACATAATTACCGTGGAATGTGCCAAATTACGTTTCGTTTTGATTGTGATGCTACGGCGGAAGTTCGGAACACATCACCATTTACCGCCAAGGATAAACCGGAAGGTCTTTAACAAAAAGTAACCGACAAGGTAGTCGTTGCGATAATTGCAAATTATTGTGTTTTACGAAATAAGGTAGTAAAAGATATTAATAAGAGGTCATTTATATATATTTTGAGCGAGATTTCAGTACAAGTTTCGAAAGAAACGCAGTACTCAGACTATTTTTGTCACCACTCGTGATTCATCTCCGCATCCAACAATACATTAGAAAAACAAAAAATCAATTTTCATCGGTGGAAAATTTGAATCATTCAGTGCTTGTCAATTTCCAATGTCAATATTATGCAGTAATCCTATATACTATATGACAGACAGATGGTATTATTTTTCCCTTTGTTATATCCATGGATTTTCATCCTCGAACATAAAACTGACTCGTAAATAAATGACAAAATTTAATGCACTAGTTAGCTTAATCATTTGATTGTTTGAACAAGTTGTTTCATCGATTTACTTTCCGCAGGCCTTTCGGCCTCCCTAGATTACTGGGTTTCATTCAATATATCCATTGATCTCAAGCGACGTTTTATTCAGATAACCAACGGTTCCTACGTTGAGTTCATCAAATTTTAGATGCAATCTTTGGCTATGTGGTTTTTCATTTGGGGTTAATCTCTGAAATCTGAAATCAGACGGTATGCGAGCACATTCCGGTAATTAGAGTCGGAATTCTGCTCCAATTGCGACAGTTGTGAGGGAGATTGCAGAATTTTCGTTTGAAAATTTTTCATTGTCTCGGAGGTTCATCATCACGAACAAATTCTGAAAAAACGTTTTTAAAGAAAAGTCAATTTTCTGTTACAAAAACAAAGGCATTATCCGTTATATCAATCGATTTCTGTAACCACTTCCTTAGAAGCTGTAAGAATGACAGTTGAATTCATCCAATTTACAAGGTTACTCACTGTTGTAGGTATTGTTCATCGATATGGAGTTCCTTAATTGAACAAATAATCGGTTCATCCGA
>UZAN01046231.1:12245-29820 GCA_900618425.1 Echinostoma caproni
TGATGATGTTGGATAAGGGTTTCGCGCGTGGGAGATTGTTAAGTCTCCACCAGTTAAATGCATTTAATTGCGATGGAAAAATTTGTGATGACCGACAAAAAGCCGTAGTTAGCTGTCTCATACAAGTCGGGGTGGGTGTCTCAGGTTGTCACTGGTCAACATTTCCTTACAACTCGCGAAAATGCTCCCATATGACCAAGTGTCTCAAACAGCTTCTGCTACGGAAGCCTTATTCACTGCCTTCTCATGGTGGAAGTGGTTTTCCATCGAAGTGAGAGGACGAAAAGACAATATCCGGGGTTACAGCCAGGTGAGGGGGATCATTTGCAATTCACATAGGAGAGTTGGCTAAAAGCCCTGATACCAAACCTACCAAGAAGAGTCGCATGGACCACACACCTTTCCGGCCGTGGCAATGGTCGCCGGCTAAATTGAGTATAGAGGTGGGTTGCACATCATTGAGATTTCACGCCGTCCCAGGGGCGTATGATCCAAAAACCTATACATTTTGCAAGTCAAGTTGTCCCAGTATCATTTCAAGATGTCACCGGATTATTTCAAGCTGTCGCATTGACCTCACCGCTGCTAACAAGCCTCCCAGCGATGTCTGGATGACCACCATGCAACACCGATTTCTCTACCTCCCTTGGAAGTGCGAGGGCCGATTGTGAGACTGGCTTTGGTCACACACACCTCAATTCTCATGACATACATATCGGTTGTTCATCTTGCTAGTACGCGTACGGCTCTGTATGTTTGTGTTTGTCCCCCTCCGCTGATACCAGTGGATCATGCGCGATCAACGCTTGAGCCATTGCTTACCTCCATCGCACGATGCTGCAATAGAATTCATAAGCTACACCTCAAGCGGCTGCACTGGGACACCAAAAGATCATGCTCGATCTACATACACATCAGTATTGACCAGATTCACATTCAGTTTGTTCAACACTCTCAGGTGGTAATCCATCTCTGTGACACCACCACAGAAGCACCTTCATGCGCTGGTCAATCTAATTGACCATTTTGGCCATACTTTCGGAACGGAGTCACATATCTCTAACAAATTAACTGCAATAGAAATAACGTAACGAGCGCTTTCGAAAGATGCCATAATTTTCATAAGAGTTACGGGATTTTGTAATAAAATACAAGTTTAAAAATTGGAATGTTTCCAAGATGCACTTTTCTGAGTATGGGCTCTGAATTCGATAATCTTTATCGCTGAAATCATATAGTATTACTTAAACACCTCCATCACGCAAAGTTAACCGGGTGAGTTTAGGTTGACGTATGACATTCACAAGCAGTAAGTACAAACTGTCTTCGAACAATCTTATTGGCATTGTCGCATTTCTCGATTCAAGTTTACGATGGGAACACCACCGTGTTCGTTCTTAGAATAGTGATTACTGAAGCCACCACCAATCAGATATGTTCGACAAGTTAGTAAGTATTAGGAGATCAGAACACCTTTCGTTTATTATAACTGAACCACAACGCGGTATTTTAGAGTTCTTGCAGTCAACCTATCGGAAACGATGGAGACACAGTATCAGTCGATGAATACCACACATGGGTAAACAAAGGATGAAACAACCCATTCACCTGATGTGATATTACCTAGTCCCGTGGATCTGAAAAGGAGGAAGACATTTTCCGGAGCAACGTTTTGTGAAGCAGGTCCAAAGCAGAGAGGATTTTCGGACCGAAGTTTAACTCTTGGATAATCATACAGGCCGCCAGGTACAAGATTAAACAAGCTCTAACATATGGCCACTGCCCGTAAATTGCTAGAAGTGCTCGGTAATGATGAATGGTTCACAGAATCCAGCTATCAAATATTACTTCACCTCAGTGAGAATCCTCATTCCTCATTTACTGTCCCTTTGTTTTGTGCTTTTGTATTATAGATGACTTATGCAGGACACTGTGCCCACATTTCAGTCAAAAATGTGTTCGCCGTTACAATGGGATAAAAAATGAAATGAAAATAATATACAACAAAGATAAAACTTAAATAGGTGTTGATTTTGTAAGTTTAAAATTCGTTCGTTCGGATCCTCACTGTGTCAGTGAAATTATGAGCCAAATACGGAGCCGTTGATTTGCGGTAAATGTTCATGTGGGAGGGCAAGCAGCGAAAATTTGTTCGGGTTGGAGCGTGGGAACGGCAAGCATATAAACGGGATCGAGGAAATTAGTGGGGTCATTGAGTATATTTTGAGCGCAGTTCTCACATGAAGTGATATGCAAATTACCCTATTTTGTGATCGGATTGTTTAAAGGAATAAGAGAAACACGACTGATAATCACCAAACCGCAACGTAGAGTAATGAAGTCCTTTCATATTAGACCAGAGAAAATAACGGGCGAACAATAAAGTATGATAGGAAAGAAAGAAAGAACACACAGTTTCATGCCTGATGCGAAATTGTCGTAGCTTGCGCATTTGAAAAGATAAGCGATACAGGCTACCAACACTAGCAAGCACATGAGAAGACCACCGTAGATTGTAATCTATGGTAACTTCCAGATATTTCGTGGTATGTGTTCTGGTGATGGGTAAGGAATTGATGACTGAGGGATCCAGGGCGTATTCGGATCGGGAAAGACTAAAAATGCATTTAAAGCATTCAGAAGTATTCGCTCCTCACATACACCAACATCAACCTGCGGTCGGACGTGATGACCCGAGGTCATAATTCTGCAATGACTGCACACGGAGAGGTCACGGGGTCGCGATCGATAACTAAAAGGTGGTGGCGCGAGCTAAAAAAAAAGGGGGAACGATTAACTCTTGAAGCTCTACACTCGGTCAATTGATTAAACCTACTCGTCGAGACAGACAAACATAAGTCTCACTCGCAAACCTGCGACGAATAGTGGACTTATGAAGGCGTGAGCATTACACAGGCGCCCGGAAAGATGTTAATCCTAATATCATATATTTCATTTACGTTTGACGAGTCCCAATTTGGATTGAAACGTTGCAATAATCATTTTATAACTCTGTACACCTAAATTATTTACCGATATACATACACTACAAGTGATTCTCTACTTTCATTTTACACTCCTGAAAACTGACAGCTATTAGGTGATGCAAAACATGCACAAATGTCTGACTCGCCATATCTCCGCTTTCCACACAACCGATCCAAATTATCGCGACGAGAAAGAGGAATTTCCCAATGAAAAAATGATCATGTTTTATTTAAATGTCCTCATAATTGAACAATTTCGAGTAAATAATAGATACATATTGAATCATATTTGCACGTATATCTGGGTTTACTGACATCTTGGCAGTCTCAGTACATTTCTACATGCACTGCATCCGCCAATATCTCGCAGACAAGGAACTAGATGGATCCCCCGCAAGTACGACCCGGTATTGCATGTTTTGCTTCACACACTCCAGACACCTTCATTTGGGTTTAGTGCTGGAGAATAAGGCGCAAGGCGCATCAATATGGCCCTGGAATATACAGGCTCATCAAGCACCGCCTTCAAGCCGAAATGACAAGGTGCGTTGTCGCATACAACCACTGTATTCCTGCGAACAAACTCAGGTAAATCATTGAGGACTGAACACGCAAGGTGAGAGTGGGTCAACGGAATCGCGATCGCTTTGGCTGTTGACAGTAAGCGATGCTTGACCTGCTTCGAACTCATCCTGACAAGATGTTCTAACCAAACGAACCGTGATTGCCATACCCCCGTCCTCGCCAATCCGGGACTAAGCCAACTGGGGTGGTGTTTTCGTATGCCTTCTCATGCGATTCTCTATCAACATTTAGGCAGCATCGGATTCGGAACCTATCCTCCTCCTACGACGGTCCACAAATCACACGACCGATAGGGTTCATTTATCGATCGTTCGGATGGATCAGCCGCAACAAGGGACATGGCCTTGGCTCAACTAAACCGAGCGAGAAACTACACCTTGTCTACCGCCGTGAGTCTTAGGTAGGCCCAGTAAACTTCCATTGTGCAGCAGGAGTACCATCAGCACACGGATAGACTGAACGTGACAAGAGCATTACAAAACGCACAAGCTGGTAATCGGACAGTCTGGTGTCCAGGTGAGACATTCCAAGTGCCACAGATCGCGGAATATGATCAGATCGCAGAAGGAGTAGGAAAGAATGCACGGATGAGAGGGACGAGACGATGGAGCAACTGCACTGTTTTGCAACATCATGCAATGTAGGTAAGCAATGGCTCAAGCGTTGATCGCGCATGATCCACTGGTATCAGCGGAGGGGGACAAACACAAACATACAGAGCCGTACGCGTACTAGCAAGATGAACAACCGATATGTATGTCATGAGAATTGAGGTGTGTGTGACCAAAGCCAGTCTCACAATCGGCCCTCGCACTTCCAAGGGAGGTAGAGAAATCGGTGTTGCATGGTGGTCATCCAGACATCGCTGGGAGGCTTGTCAGCAGCGGTGAGGTCAATGCGACAGCTTGAAATAATCCGAGGTCATCCTGAAAAAATGGTCAGAAAACTTGAAATGATTCACGGACATCTTGAAGTAATCCGGTGACATCTTGATATGATACTGGGCCAACTTGACTTGAAAAAGGTTTATACAAAGGCTTCGGATGGGGACCCTGAAGTCATCCTCCTTCCTCAGTCACGACAACCGAGAATTTACATACCCACACAACTTATCAACACATTCTACAGATGATTTGGCATGATTTGGAACATTTGCCAGTTCTGTTTAATTGGTTACGTATTGAAATAATAATAATAATAATAATAATAATAATAATAATAATAATAATAATAATAGTTCGTTCTGGTTGGTCCTCGTCAGGGGTGCATAACTTTTTTATATCAAAATAAATGAGTTTGTAGACAAACAAAACCGGAATTGTTGACCAACTGGAAAACGTTCCATATTCCCCCAAATTTGCACTTATGATGCTGCCTACCTTGGCTGCGAAACGTCTGCGAACAACATGTCCAGCTCGGAGAACTCACCAACACCAACATTCCACAAAACCATCAAGAGTGGCGGGTGACTCTGAACAACCCAATGGGCTAATCCAAGCTTGATACTCTAACTTCTACGATTATTTCGTTTCTGTGTGTTATGTCATTGAGCGAATAGCGTTAGCATTGTCCCAGTCTATGTTCCCCTGGCGAGCAATACGCATCGAGGAAGGCTACCTGGAGAATCGCATAGCACATTTCAACTAACGGGTAGTATTTGATCATCCGTGGTTCCCTTCCTAATTTTCAGCTATTTTTCAGTAGTAGGGCAATACAATTTTAGGAATTATGTTTGCATTGCTAATATTGAAGTGTCCGTTTTCTGACCCCTCAACCGATGTTTAAGTGTGATTCATCAAAACAGCATGGCCATCTTGATCAAGAGTATCCGCTTCGCTTAATGTTACCTGAACAATAACTAATGTATCACAGTGCGAAAGCCCCAAAAATGGACTTCGTACTGGAAAGCTGGCTGGCTGGCTGGCTGGCTGACTGGCTGACCGTTAGGTTGGCTGGATCAGTAGAAAGATAGATAAATAAGGGAATGGCTTATAGGATGGATGCATGTTTAGTAATTTTATGCAGTTTATCCTACATCAGATACGGTGAACCAGTCAAAGTTAACCCGAAATGCGTAAAAAGTCGTTGCCTTTTGGTGCCTTCCATTAACTCGTCAGACGCATGCGCTTATTCTCCACATAACAGAATAAATAAAACGGACTGTTCAATTCATCACGTCTCATTTTTCGTCTACAGACGATGTTCTTTTTCTGTTCAAACCTCCAAAGAGGCACACATCACTACTTCTCAACAAAGTAAGCCTCATTCATGTACAACTAAACAGTTAGAGCCCGTGAACCGTGAGCTCCTCTTGCACACTTCATGCATCTTCAAGAATTACTTCTGACCTTATGAGGAGAGTCTGGTAATGATGCTAAATGTCGCCAAAGTGACAACCTGGCTATCGTGAGTTTTTAAGGGTCATGGAGGGGGGTGGTGAACGACAGAAGTGAGGCACATTCTTACTCATGGCAAAACTGACCCATTCAAGCCCGTTCAGAGTGTTATCGCGGGGTGGAACCAATCAATTCTAAGGATAATTTCACACCCATACCGTCATTTGCTTCGTACATGTGCCATACTCCAACAATCTACCGGTGAATGATGATGACTCATCACGCACTGCCTATGCGTTTTGTGCACAACGGTTTGGCTGTTCCACTCTGTACCGGACATTCTGATCAACAGCGCATACCTGAGATTGAACTCATTAATGGACAGGTTGGCAAATGGTATCAAAGCCCATCTCCATCATCTCCACCATTTGCTCCGAGCAGCTGCTGACCATGCGCGTCAACGAAAGAAGCTATTTCATTCATGCGAAGCGATTCCATATCCAATAATAATAATAATAATAATGATAATAATAATAATAATAATAAAATGTTTCAGAAGGACTGATTGTTTTTTGTGCGTTCTTTAGCATGAGTGGTTCTTTAACAACTCAAAAGGTTCATCAAAAATGTATGAACTGTAGATGAAACGGTACCGCATAAACGCAGCAACTTTACTCTGGGCAAAATCCACTTAGACCATGCTGTCTTGATTGACCGGTTTTAGGCGATGATGATCTACGGAGTGTTACAGTTACTTCGCCGCCTTGTTTATCTACTTGAATCGGCATCAATAATTGTCTGAGTTCGTCACAAACCGTAAACACAAGCATGAAATAAATAAATAAATAAATAAACTGATATAAAGATTCCAAATTAGGTAACTGAATTCAAATCTAATAGTGTTGGACTCCCAGAAAAGCAGTTTGATCACATGGCATTGACCAGCTCTGCGTACACAATGTTAATCAGCCTTTGCTGTCACCGGGTGAACCCAATTCCTTTTTTCGTTTTTATTGAGTGATAAAATAGGTCAATATATATTGCTTTACTAGCTGAGATTTGTTTGTGGACGGAATACTGCCAGGTTATCCAGGCCCAGTTTAATTTTCTTAAAGAGTTCACAACCGATGCATTTGGCTGACCCGCAATTCAGCGGGGCGGTATATGAAAACCGCAATTTACTGAGGTCTGGTATCCAGTTCATCGGATGATGCACTCTTTGGGCGGGGAAAAGCGTCCAAGGAGCCCAAAACACCTCGGCACACAATCGAGCCGATGACCACTACGACGACCAGGAAGTTCTGGGTGAGCGTAGTCTGTATCACTCTTCTTGGTTGTTTTGGAATCAGGGTTTTGGGCCAACTCCCCTGGGTGAACTGTCAGCGATCCACCAACCCGGTTAAAGACCGGGATATTGAGTTTTCGTCCTCTCACTTTGATGGGAAAATAACTCTGTCCCGAGATAGAGCTAGGGCTTCCCCAACAGAAGCTATTTAAGACGCTTGGTCGTATAGGAGCATTTCGCCAGGTGCAAGGGAAGGGTAACCAACCACAATCCAAGACACCCACCCCCAATCATACAGGAGCTTTCGGAGCAAATCATAAAATGTTTTCCTTTTTATAAAAATTATTGTAACGTGATTTGTTTGGTACACAGTCTGGCCTCAGACGTGCATGAAAGACACATACAAATTAGTAATTGACGAGCACAAATGCTACATTTGTGTCTCGCAGTCGCTGCTATTTTCTTTTCTCACACATCAGATAGATTCTGTTTGCCAAAGGTTTTGTTCTCTCCGCTTTCTCGTAACTCGATATCGTTTTTCGAATTTTGAAAAAAATTTAAATCAGGGTGAACAGAACCAAAGAGTTGTCATAATTTCCCAACGTTGGTAAATGCAAACAAAAGTAAGTGGATTCTCCCGGTAAATCCATGACAACCGTGACAACCTACTGTGAATAATAATTTGGTTTACTCGTTTATCTATCAAGCTTATTTTTACTGGGTTATCATATGATCATCAGTCGATTCATGAAGTACTAAGTTTAAACGCTATTCGCATAAACTTCTAATCGGATATGGGGCAATATAACACAAGGAAAGTGAAAGGTAAGAGTAAAAAATTTGGAATAAGCCAATCGATTGTTCACAGGTATCAAGCACTGTTGAAGAAACAGCTGTTCAGCGCTCTTTGAGAGTCATCACAAATCTTGCTATCGCCCATAAAGTGAAAGATCTTCGCATTTGACTCACTGTGAGTTAAATGTGAAGATCATTCAAGCCTGGTAGGTATGTGGCAAGTCAGCCCGTAACCTGCATGGAAGTCCGGACTTGGTGGGAGGCTTTCGATTGAAGTTAACAGGTTGTCATCTGTGTCTCCCTTCGTTACTGTCGGGTCGAATAAACTAACTGATTATCACTGAAGAAGACACCTGAACAAACATGAATTGGCAATTTGCTTCAGCCATGGTATGAGCTGGTTGGCATAGTGGTAATACACACGCCTTCCATACGATGGGTCTCGGACGGGACGGTGGCTATGCACTGAAGAGCTCTAACAAGAGCGAAACTAGAGTCTAGTGCTTCCGAGTGTATAGGTGATTTGATGAACTGAGGACTGTGCGTGAAGGTGAAGTCCGAGGGGTAGCCAGTCAAAACAATCATAGTGAAAGATACCAGAATCGTAACATGTCACTGAAAACCATATGAAGGTAATACATGCAGCAGAAACGAGCAACAAAAAGCCAGGTGTTCAGTAAAACAACAGATATTGAATAAATTTAAGTCCTGATTAAGATGATTTACACAACATTGTTGCACGTTCCCTGAAACTGACCCAATCATCAATGAGTAAAATACTTTGTCTAAACCGAAGACAAACCTATAACGCGACAAAAGTGGCAGAGCCCTGAGATAGAGGAATGTCACAACCTATATGAATTGCTCAAAATCACACTATCAGTGGTATTTTGATGCACACCCGAAAGCAGTACTTCATATATTGGAGTTAGTCCGTTTACGGGGAAACCGGCTGAATAACTGTTGGTTGTGAATAGGGGAGTTCATAAAACATAACATAACATTAAACATGTTTGTTCATTGCCCATAAAGATTTTAATAGTGAAACTGTGTGCTCCCTCTCAGTGGTTTTCTGCTGCTCCAAAAGTAGCATCTAAATGATGGAATAAAATTTCCGTGAAAGCATAAAACGAGTTTGGCTATTCTTATATATCCTGTTAGGTATGCACCATCTGGATGTTCTTGTATAGTGATTTATTTACTTGATTGTTCTATAGGTGAAACTACGGGGTATTTTCTTCGAAATCAAAGTCAAAGCTTCACTCTGGGGAATTCTCACAGACTGTTGTTTAATCTTGTTTGCCCTCTAGAGCTTTTGCCATAAATGAAATGATCGCATACCAAAGGGAATTGAGGAAACCCGTACAGGAATCTACCGAATTTCACATTCGGTACCACTTGGTTTCACTGTTTCAATTACGTGAGAATATCTAACTGAGAGAAATGCCAGTGGTCCATCAATTCTGCGATTATAACTGTCAATTGTGAGCAATTCAAGTGAAGAGTGCACTTTATTCATCCAATGGGGACAGAATTTTCAGTGTAAAGAATGTTATCTTCTTTTGCTTTGGCATACACGCTATTAGAAATGAGTTTAAATGTATGACAAATAGTTAATTATATGACAATGAAGAGGACACTGAGAACACGTAAAAAATAAAGTACATTTCAGCATCAAAATCCACATTAGACTGTGTATAAATTCGTTTGATATTCGTTCCCTAGAAACCAACGAACGTAAAAGTACAATGGAGTTGTGAAAAGCAGTGGTAAGAGAATATAAAAATTTACATTTATTGCGGATGACAGAAGTTGAAAGATAGGGCTGTGTGTGATGCATCTGACAGAGTCACACAGACGGTCATACACCTTAAGGTGTCGGTTGACGATTGAATCAACCAGCTCCTCGTAAGATACAGCTCCCTATCTAGAGATGGTTTTAAGAGAGCGTCCGATGAGTATGAAATCCTTAGACTGTGAACCGGGAAAGATAACGGGAGAGCAGTAGGTCTAATGGTATACGCATGAGAAAATAAATTTAGAAATGATGTACAAGGACACACCCAAATGCTTAAGGCGTGAAATATAAAAGTTCAACTTTCTGACCTTAAGAAATATTTGTTCTACATGATAGGACCATTTGAGGTCAGCAGACAGGAAACATCCAAGATATTTGAAGTGTTGTGACCATTCAACTTTTAGGTTTTTGAATAAGATATTGGGAAAAGATGATCCAGAAAGTGTTGATGGCATACGGTCAATGGAAAATAAAACTATGAATTTGTTTGAGTTTAAAGAAAGTTTGACAAAATTGGATTATGCAGAGATGGAACACAAATGTGAGAAGATTGCAAATTCAATGTGGTGCACACTCGCTGGGCAAAATGTGGTGTTTGTTTTACAGTCGATATTTTGTAGAACCCAATCAAATAAATGGTCTGCCAGAGAGGTATGATGAGTGAAAACGTGAGCAACGAACTGCATGGATGGTTCGGGTTCGGCAGTGCTTGGTTCCCTGAGATGAAGTGTTCAAAACATTCCACGATTTTTATTTTAGTAGAACTGAAATACACTCTACAAAGGTGTTGGAATGTAGTCCTTTGACTATTTTTATGACCACTGATTATGGATGTTTCTGGACCTGGCGGTCGTAGTACAGCCATGTACTCGAGTATTGATTGATGAGCTCGCTATTCGTGGTCACATTTGCGCTGGAAGCAAAGAATGTTGGGTTAAATCAGCCAAAGAGACCGACATACTCTTGAGCTGTGAACGACGCCGCGGAGCACATTATTTGAATAGCTTATGATTCTCTCGAACGATGGGACCCGGATCATTTTTATTCGAGGCATGTGGTAGTTGTTCACATGCCAGGGGAAGCACGAAAACCGAGTATCGTGGTTCGTCTATTTCGACTCGATGGCATTTTCGATCGGTCATTGATGAGCTGCACTCAGTGTTCCCGGAAGTGTTACGGAGCTCTCATGTTTTACTTCTGCAGTCCTGATGTTGGTGTTACTTGGAAACAGCAGTTGGTATCCGCAGCAGCCATAATGACTGTCTGTTTTTGTGGAAACCTTAACCATACCATGTTCCGCGATCAGCCAGTAAGGCTAGTTTGTTAAACTAGGCGAAACGTGATCAGCCATGGCAATGTATAACGCTAGCAAAGATCCACATGACCTGCTTCACGAAACCTCCGTCCAAACTAATACCTACCCAGGTACAATTTGGAATTCTAGGAATTTTTTCCTTTGAGCCAACTGAAAGCTGCATCCATTGTTTTCGTTTTCGTCTGAAAATGATTCTTTTGTTTGTACTGGTCTCCACTGCATCGATTTTGCTCAGCGAGATCCCTATGTCTTGCTTTTTCAACGATGCCTCAATACGTAGATATACATACTAAAGGTGAAACAGTGATATGACAGTTAACTTTGGAATTGTTATCATTTTCATGGGATGAACTCAGTATTTGAAGCCAAAATTGAGGTTTCAATCAGGTTGAGTAGATGTTACTCTGACTTTTATTGCTTGGTGGGATGCCTAATATATGTGAAATTATATATGCCCCATTTTCTGTTGTAACTATTCCATAGGCTATGGTTCATCGTGGTGTGCGACCATTTTATTGCTGAAGGCTGTCGTTTGTATAATACACTCAACATTGAAAAATGCTCACTTAATGTGAAAGAATTTGTACAACGGTCGACCAAGAACATCGAACAGCTGCATTGTCCTTAATGGGAGACCTAAGCCACGCGCGAAGCATGATCATTCATGTTTCATGAGCTCCACAACTAACAGCTTATACCATGACCGCACGGCGAAAAAAATTAACTAAGCTCCTGGCAATTTTTGTATGAATGTAATGACACACGGGTATTCAGTAAGATGTTATTTTCGAGGTAAACCCTTCAAAGCCTAGTTTTATCCCGGCCAGGGAGCCCAGCGTAAGCAATATTTTATTCCTTTAAACGTCTTACAAAAATAATATTTTTTTCCATTCTCGAAGTAGCTTCTCTAAGCTCCACGGTTCAAATACACAGACCCCACAGAAGCGGATTTGTGGCCCCGTTTAAAATGTGCACCAGTGCACTATTCTCCTACTCAGCGGCCAATGCAGTATGTGCATGGGGTTTACAGAAGGAGGGAAGAGCTCAAAAAGATAACAAAATACATTCTTATTGGTTTACAGGATCCTTAAAGTAACATTGTTTCCCTTCTAGAAGTGGATGCGAGCACACGAACCTGTTCTCCTTGCATAAGCAGACTTCCAATCACCCGCTATGTTGCGTCTCNCCCACTACACACACACTTTTGATTTCGGGATGGTAGGCACAGATCGATAACTCCCCATGTATGAGAAGAAGTCATTGTGTTCATTTAACGCACTACCACCGAGCGCGCAGATAAAGCCTCTGTTCGAGTAAATCAAGTGATTGATTGATTCATGCCTGTGCAGTGACTTTGATACCAGTGTGCGTTGCGTCTCTCGTATATCTTTGAAAAAAAAACATTATTTACTGAATCTCATCCCAACCCTATCCTTTGCTTTTGTGAACTGAATAGAAAAGAAGCGAACTACTGCTGATTATTCACAAGTCAATAAAGCACACATATTTGATCAGTTGCAATTTTGTGCGTTCTGGAACTGGTCATTCGGTTCAGTTCCACTCATTTTTTATGTACATACGATTGCAAAGTGTTGTGTACTAGTTAGTCACTTGAAAGGACGAAATTTTTCACAATCTCGACATAAAAACTTAAGATCAGCCAAACAACAGTTTGAACAATTAACCTTGCCCTAGAAGTTCATTCGGTGGACTTCGGTGAATTCTAAGGAAAACCTGTAGGGGCAGTCAGCTAACTGGTGGATGTCATATGCATCTGTAAGTGGGATGGGTAATTCGAATGTGAAAATATCAGTGATATCGGTGTGGCCTCGTAGTTCAGCTGGTAGAGCGTGCACTGTATAAAAGCATGGTGGCGTCCATGCGTGGGTTCGAATCCCACCGAGGCTACTAAACTTTCCACAATCTCGACATAAAAATTTGAGTCTACCAAAAAACAATTTCAACAAAAAGAATGATTTTTCTTTCCCAACAATATTTGCAGCAGATTCGAAATGGAACTATTGGTTGTTTCACGCGACATTCAACGGCAGACGAGTAAGTGGCACATCTAGTGCTCGCATCTTTGTCAGTCTAAGAAACTTCAAGATTATTTAGTTAATACTGACCCTAAATTCATTATTAGCGCCCTGATGATGGCTTGAATGACATAAAGGACAATCATAAGGGATGAGCTGTTGATCGATAGGATATCAGTAGATTTGTTCGGGTAAAAAGAAATGTTGACTGTTTGTACGATCGGAATAATGCATCAACTAAAGTTCCCTGCCCAACTTGGTTCACAGATATCATACTGTAATGAACCACACTTAATACAGTTAGCTTTTCAATCTAACAAGCATTGGTAGCAATTGAATTGTTCTCGGTATCAGTTCACAGTATCTTGCTATTTTATGGACATCACATCAATACTGGGACATCCAAACACACTGAATAAGTTACAGTTCTAATGAGGGCGTTGTTTAGCAGCTATACGGTTAGGAAAAGCCAAATATCTCTAGTACGGGATGCGGGAGGACCAAAAAATGAAATTATTTGAAGCGGTTGAACAGAAATCTTGTCTGCATCAGTCGCACGATTTGGACCTCTTCCTAAGCAAACACACGAACGAAACCCTCACAAACCTTATACTCAAATAGCTAGAATCATACTGGGAGTGTATGCATGCATCGTTGGTTGTGGCGTACAGAAATTGTATCCCAATATAGAAGAATGTATGTAACGGGGGCAAAAGGAGAACTCCACCCCGCCAGAATAGATCACCATCTGGAACTGCGCCTGACATACTCCCCCCCCCCCGAAATTCAATGAAATGTAATCGTACTGGGTTGTTTTTTGTCCTAAACGGCGCTCATTTGGTTTTCATTCACATGCGGGACTAATGTTCAACTTTCTCGTTTGATCTCCAGTCATGTATGGAAACAAATAAGTTTTTGCCATCTCCATCGTTTCCTTTTGGAAATCGATGCAGCTGGGCAACAACTTGGTTGTCATTATGCGTAAAGCCTGATACTTCGCTGTTTGGATTGGGAAGGCCTTACACAAACCAAGATTTACAGTTTCTATTTTGATACGAAGAAATCGACAGAACTGAATAGAAAAGATAGATAGCCTTCCGTTGGCCACAGAAGACCTACTTCTGTGGTCAACGGGAGGCTAAAACGAAGACTGTTTCGATTTTCGCGTTGGAATAACTTTGAAACCTCATCATAGTCATATGCACTGAAAAATCTATGGTCTACTTGGACGACTATTGTAAACGAATTCGAAATCCGTTCCGTGGGATAGGCAGTGAAGTACAATTGCATAATATAGTGTTGATTGCATCAAAGACAAAGTTTCAACTACGAATTACGGACGATAGTCTGGAGATTCACAAAAAGAAAGAACGGTATTCTTTTATCGATAGTTTCTTAACTGTTTCGGTGTGCCTCACAATACTTTATAAACAATAGACGCCGATGCTACAGAACAGAGATGGGCCCACATGTTCAATAAACGTCAAAGTTGAAACGTCTCTTCACCACATCACACACTGTTACTTCGTTGTGCCCCATAGAAGAGCGGTCGTCACGACCGGTCAACGATTCCATCTCTCATTCCACGCATTCCACATTCCTCTTTATGTATTCGCTCTGAACCAAGAATTTCAAATTCTTGGGTCAATCGTGGCAAAGCTGTTTCACTACTAACATTGAAAAACATTTTGTGGAAATCCTTCATCTGTCAGAGAAGGCCAAACATTAACCAATGTATGGTGATATGTACCAAATGCGAATGCATGAAATTCGATTGGACACATTCAAATGTGATGAAAATGTTTGTGATAACAAACAAAGAGGACTGGATAGCTGTTTCGTCCCGTTTTGGACTCTTCAGCAGTGTACTTTTTGTGTCCCTGTCAGGACTTGAACCGTGAACATTCGGGTCGGGAATACAAACACTTACCCTTGAGTTATAGTTGTCCAATGCTCTTTGTCGGTCATCGCAGGCATTTCTATAGCACTTTCATGCACTATCTCGTGGCGGGGAATTAACGATCTCCCAAGGAGTGAAACCTACACCCAAGACCATTAAAAGTGCTTAGTGCCTCTGAACAGTCGAATAGGCTAACCCAAGCTTGCTACTAAAATCGAATGAATACCATTCATGAAAATCAAGCTAAGTGATTTAAGCCCGTCATACTCTGCGGATTTGGAGCACATATTCGTGAGTGGTTGGTTCTGATGGAGTATGTTCTTATCTGTTTACTAACAATATAGAAAAGAAACTTACCGCACAATCGAATTCCGTTTCCGGTTGAACATAGCAATCCGTAAATAGGGGCAAACAATTCCGGTTCAGCATTAGTTCAAATTGACTTGCGGTCGTTTCCGTCAACTTTAAATCCTCGGTCTCGACTTCCTCCCTCTCTCCCTCCCCCTCCCTCACTTCGTTCCCGGCACATATCCACCCGGGGTTCGACTTTCAGTGACTGACGGAATGTTGTGCACCCCTGTTGTGCAAGCCGTGCATGTACTGCTATGTGTGTGATGGTTTTCTAATTGTGTCTACCTCCACCTCCGTTTTCTGCCGGTTCCCACCAATCATTTTATGATTATTCTGTGTGCCGTGGAAGAACACGATTGATCGTTGTGCACGGTGCTACCGGCACCGAACGAATCAGCGAAGCGGAGACGGCGGACTATGTGCACATATAGACCCCTCGGAGAAAGACACCTCGGTGCAAGTCGAGGTGGGTGAGGTGTGCGAATAGGGAATTGTTGAAAACTGCTTGTGTGTGCACATAAACGACATGAAACGTTCAAACGTCTTGACCGGACAAAAGAGGTAGAAGGTGGGTGGGGGGCGGGGGGGGCAATTAGGCTAATACCTTGATCGAGCAAATAAAACCGAAGCTATAGTACTTTATGCATCCAATGAATGAAATCACAGCCGTTCATCAATTAGTATAGGAAATATATCGTTGTGAAAATTCAAAACAAACAAAAAAAGTAGACCAGACGACTGCAGAAAACATTCGAATGGAAGATTCTCTCTGCCCTCTTAGACCAATGACGATTCGCATGCGATCGACTATGAGACCGGCAAGCTATAGCATGGTACTGTTTCTCTGTTTGAATGTTCGTGCAAGAAACATGTTGGAAGCTTTGCTGATGCTTTCATGATATAGTGAATAGGACAGTGCGCTCTATCACGACCGAGTCTCTCAATAAACCTTTAATATGCATCAAACAAGCACATCATCGTGAACGTTTCTAAAATATATTTCGGACGGCTGATGGATTCCAACAGGGACCAAATAGCTATGCAGTACACTTTGTCCACGAGCGCACCAAGAATTCCATCAAAACCAAAGGAATGCAAATGAAAACATTTTCTACTTTATGACCCCATTTAAAAAGGGAACAAATTAGGCAAACAGAATATGTTTATTGAGTTGAAATAATAGTCGTTCGGACTTCACTTTTACTTCCAATCCCCCGTCCAGACAGTCAACCATACATTCGGAAGCACTATACTCCAGTTTCCCCCTTATCAAAGCTCACCTGTGGTGCAGATCCATCGTCCCGTGGTGGTCAACTGAAATGACTGACTGTCACTGAGTACGACACCTGGATAAGCATGAATTGGCGATTCGGTTCAGTCCGAATGTGAGCCGGTTGGCACAGTGGTAACACGCACACAATCCGTGCCCGATTGGTCCGGAGATCAAATCCCGGATGGGACAGTGGTTATGCACTACCGATGAGCTCTAAAAAGAGCGAAACTCAANAACTCAAGTCTAGTGCTATCGAGTGTATCGTTGACCAGAACTGAGGATTTTGCATGAAGATGAAATTCATAGCATAGTCAGCTCAAAGAAAATGTATAATAAGTTTATTTACTAAGGAGGGCATTATCACGACTATAAATGTGTCTCCGTCTGTCTGTTTGTCTGTCTGCCTTTTTGCCCATCCGTCTCTGAATTTCCTTTCACAGTAGTTCAGTCACTGTCACAGGAGTGCCTTTGACCCTATGGTCCGAGGATCGAGCTCCGTCCCCGCCACCAGACTTTCCTGGTAGGCAGCTCTGCTGTCGTCCGGTTCGGTAGCACGCCTAAAGTGGTTCGCCACTCCAAGTCCCGGGGTTCAGATCGCAGGTTTCCATCACTGAACACCAGGCCCCCGTAAATATAGGGTTTACTCAGTCTGTTGTTCATTACAAGTAGGTGTGTAATCAAACATTTAAAAAATTATTAACTTTTATACGACCAAACAGTTACTCGAAGTCAACCAGATTCAAATAAAAAATGATCCATACCGTTCCAAGTCAAGTTGTGCAGATATCATATCAAGATGTCCGGAAATCATTTCAAGTTCACTGACCATTATTTCAATATGTCTGGCGAAAATTTCAAGTTGTCCCAGTATCATTTCAAGATGTCACCGGATTATTTCAAGCTGTCGCATTGAC
>UZAN01046232.1:5972-20977 GCA_900618425.1 Echinostoma caproni
ACTTCTTCAAAATTCATTTTATAACATGCCATTTCTACCGGTCGTATGTGTTCACTACATTACCGAATTGATTGCTGTAAATGATCTTTACAATTCGATAATAAAATAAAACACTATGCAAAGTATATCGAAATTTCACCATCTCCCAAACATTGATAAAAAACTGTTAAGATCAATCTTTCATATTGAACTTTGTGATGCAGCGCCCACGGTCACCGCTTCCCTAAAACAAAATCGGTATTCATCAAACGGTTTCTGAACCGTTGTCATAGGGTTCTCTAAACTACATAGATAGATTCTAAGCGTGATGCCAGGATAAATTTTCCATCTAGCTCAACCTCTTTTTTGCCTGTTCTGTTGGACACAAATGCACTGTTGCGAAGGCTGGTCATCGTGGAGAATAGGAAGTAAGGTATGTTACAGTTTTGATTCTAATTGATAACTAACATACATGTGGATGGTGGATTGTGCTCACTACTGCTGGGTCCCAATAAGTTCGGATTAAACTCACAGTTACTTGTGAGTAGCGATGTGGGATACGTTATGTTGGCTTCACTTACCATCCATCACTCTTCACCTTCACGCACAATTCTCATTTCATCCAGTCATCCATACCACTCGGAAGCATGACAGACTCGAGTTTCACTCTTAATACAGCTCACCAGTAGTGTGTATTCACCGTCCCAGCCTAGCTTTGAACTTGGACCTATAACATAGGTGTGTAGATGTGTGTATTACCACTGTGCCAAACAGCTCCTCCCGGGGTTGGCCAGAATTATCAATTCATAGTTTTTCAGATGTTTTTTTCAATAATGGTCAGTCAGAGTTACTTGGGCCCGACAGTAACAAACGGACGCGCAGTTGACTACCTGTTAACTGCATTCGGAAGTCTCCCACCAAATCCGGAGGCTAGATATAAACGAATCAGATCAGTATAGCGTAGAACGATCTGTGGGCTTCAGAGTCAGAACACACCTTTTGAATGCACCCAATGAGAGAGAGAGTTTCCATTCTCGTTTCAGGGTAGCACTGGGCCATCGCTCTCGCATCACAAAATACAGGTTTCGGATCGAATTTCCCAATTCTTACACCATTTCACTGAGATTATCATTTAACTTTTAATCCGAGATGAATTTCGCGTTCTGAGTCATGATTTCCGGGATCGGAGACCAACCGTGTCGGTTTCCAGTTGACTTTCTCTAAAGGGTTTTCTCGAACAGTCTGGTCACACTCTGATTTTTCTCTATTCTGATCATCTTATGCAATTAGGCATGTCTGGACATCTTGCATGCTCTCTCTCTCATTCACTCACTTTCTCTCTGTTTGCATATAAAATACCTATTTCTTTATCAAAAATTCTTCTGAATTACCCTAACTGGTGGTGTAAACTTGCAAGTAGAAATATGAATCATATCTCCAGCACATTTCGGTTCGATCAAGGCTCTCTTACTCCTCCCTCACCCCTCACCCCTCACCCCTCACCCCCACACTCACTTCAGAGGTAATGTTGAACCGGTCATTTTAAATCTTATTGTTTTGTTCTAAATTGTAGAAATTCTTCATTTGGTTCAGACGGTTTTGACGGATGTGAAACAAACTATGTTGAATTGCAACAGATGAACTCCAGGAAATCTCATGTTTTTGGCATGGGGTTTGTGTTACACTGTTAGTCATATTGTATCTTTTTTATTCAGGGTATAATTAGAGTGGAATTATACTATGTAGGATTGTTTTATTTGACTGCTGCAAGAATATAAACCCCTGACATTGTTGTTTTGAGTTCAACCAGAAACAGAACATTCGAAGTGATGTGAACACTATATACCGAGGTGAATTTTGTGGGCTGTCCCATTTTTACAAACCCCAATTTGCCTAGTTTACCAGTTTTGTGAGGTGCTACTCACTCGTGAGTAGTGGGTAACATATGGAAATTCGTGTTATATATGTCAAATGAAGCGCGAACTGACAAGCTAGGAAGCACTGAACAGCTGTTTCGACCTTGCTGGGTCTCGTCAGCAGTGTGAATTCATCGACCCAACTGAACCATCGAACCCAGGACCTCATCGGCAGAACACAGGCATGCCACCCACTCGTCCACCGGGCAGCTGATCAGACCGTTTTTCATTTTCCATTTACACGATATAGTAAAACCCATCTCTGCAAGTTTTGTTGCGGGCCACGGACCCTGCTCAACTCAGCACTAGCCTCCGTTACTCACAAGAAATAATCAGTCAGGTTGTGAATGTTTCCAATCGAGTCATAATCCTGGAGGCTTGTGCTGAGATGAGCAGGGTTTGGTTCACATCCGTCAAAACCGTCTGAACCAAATGAACAATGTTTGGGAGATGGTGAAATTTCGATATACTTTGCATAATGTTTTATTTTATTATCGAATTGTGAAGATCATTTACAGCAGTCAATTCGGTCACGTAGTGAGCACATACGACCGGTAGAAATTGCATGTTATAAAATGAATTTTGAAGAAGTTTAAGGACACTGTTCAGTGTTTTTTTTAGACCTTCAGGGATGATTCAATCATTCAATCATTACCCGTCGTGTGGACAGGAACTGGGATGATATATTTCTGACAAGATGNGTGTTATGTATGCCAAATTGGTGATACCTCATCCGAATTTCTCAATAAACAATAAATCTTTGACCAGGATCGCCTTATGGAATTATAACATCAGCACCAGCGCGTTACTTAGGAGTTAGCTTCATACCTGTTATCATTCAAATTCAATTTTCGATGATTAATCCGAATACAGATGAGTCACGTTGGTCATTTTGAATTACAGACCGATGGATACAACAAAATATTATGATTTTCATTTTTGTTTATTGTATCATGTTAAACGATTTAGTTGTTTACCGGTGAAACATTAAACTACCCCAACACAACATTTTACCTCATTGTCAGACTGATCGTTCTTAAAAAAGAGAATCATTCTCTTCAAGATCGAAGACCTTAAACACTTTAGTGCATTCACACACAAAATTACGTGCGAAAAAAAATTCATTATGTTCTGAGCATTGAAATCTTTGTGAAGCAGTCACCGGAGCGGCATAAATGATATCCACTTGTTCCAATTGCAATAGTTGGGTATAGCACCAGTCAGTAAAATGCGTATTACAGTTTTAGTAACAGTAAATCAGACATCAACATTCTGGACCAATCAAGGCCATGTGATTTAAACAGAAGTCCTGTGTGGAAATGAACACGAATGACTATTGGCCGTTGACAATTAAGCCAACGAATGAGTTCTCCCTGTACATATCGTTCAAATTGGTTGGTTTTGTTAAGTAAACTAACATCTGAGTGTGGGAAAATTTCAGAAACCGATGATCAGTGAGATTCTGCGATTCATTTACAATTGTTAAACCGATTCCGCATCCATGTTCATTTATATTACTACGTGTTTTTTGTCTTTTGGCTTATCGATCGCCGTGCGTGATGAGTTGACTGGAAACATATAATTGTCGAACGCAAATGATGCTATAAATGCATTTGAACACATCACTTTAAACTGGGTTAAGTAGACAGTCAAGTGACATCGAGTGCTGATGGAATTATGAAAACGCTAGAAGCCTTGATGTACCGTCTATCAGTTGAGCTTCGAGTCCAGACGGACAGCTCCGATCATTTTACGTTTGTCCACCCAAGAATAGAGTGTATTCTACACCTAAAACCAAGCACTATCCGAGGAAGGGTTCGGTTGATTCACGTTTGGCTCATTATTGATCGGTTAACACGCGGGCAGACAATCCGCTCGAATGGGACAAGATACTTCCAGTGGATTCCAATTACCGAATGATAACCGTCAGATTATCTATGAAGAGGGTTGTGATAGAGCTGTTGATATTATTCACTGAACAGATGCAGGTATACCACTTGTTTTCTAAAGAGTGGGACTACCTTTGATTTATCGCCAAAGTTGTGGATTTACGATTCACGTGCCGAACTGAGGAATTTATTTTTTGTTTGAATGTATTGCGTAGGTAGCAAATTGGGCCACAAAGACTGCAACAGATAATGCTAGACTGAATAGTGGAATCCTAATAAACGGAACCAGATTAATGATCAAACGGTTCATCATTGCGTTAACCTATTTTAGAGCCCTTTAGAGAGACAAAGTAGATGAATATGCGCGCACTAAAATACTACTACTGCATAGTACGAGTAGTATCTCACCACGTGTTTATCAATTTTTTCATATTTTCAATTAACTGCGATCAGTTTTGCGATATCGGATATTGTTATACTGCGTCATGTCAAATCAAAAAAGAATATAATGATATCATAGAATATTAATTAAGTTTCCGAAATTTATTTTTTTGCGGTTGAACATTTGAATCCCGCATGGTAAGGATAAAGGGCATAGTTCAAAACATTCAAACTGACAGTTGGCTTACCTGTGAATAAGGGAACCCAGTGCAACTACCAGGCGAATGTGACACTTACGATGCATCCACGCCCCCAAAGGCATGGCAATAGACTCGAATGTGATTTGTACGGCAGTCAACCAGACAATCCCATTCGGATTCATGGTTTTGTTGTAATGGTTTGCATAATCGACGATATACGGGCCCATATTGCCTATGGAGTAGTCTATACGGACTGGATAAATACACTCTACCGATTGTATAGAAATATCCGTAACACAACTGAACAAGTATTCCACCCAAAACACAAAAACATCCGGAAATTATTGATTTTTTCATCTCCCGATGATTCCGATGCGAGTGAATGAGCAAGCGTGCGTGTGGAATCTACACCAGGTAATGAGGTTTCCGGTTTCAAGACGATCTTTTATCTTCTGTTTTGCTTCATAGAGAGCGAATGTTCATGGTTGTGTGTGTGTGCGTGCGTGCGTGCGTGTCTGCGATTTATTGTCGTTCTAACTAATAACAACTGCTTAACCCGTGGTCGAGACTCGATGTGTAAAAAGATTGGTTAAGGAGTAAGAAATTCCATAACGGTTATTGCTTTCGTTCAGATCAAAAGGAAAGAGAACAATCATTCCGCATACCTTGGCTCATGCGAGTGCGTATGCGTCTGTTTGTGTGTGTGCGTACTTGTGTGCACATGCATGTGTGCGGCTGGAGAGGCTAGGATTGGCAAAAATATCGATTTTTCAAACCGTATTTTGAAGGACAGACAAACAAACGGTGGACAGGCCTTCGGTGGCAGTGAATCAGTTCGGAATGGTAGTTACAAATCACCTTGTATTCTGATCTTCATATGAATGCCACTCTGTCAGCTGTAGTTAAGAGTCAAGTCATCTTGATTGGTGGCAAGATGGAAATCGTTCTGTCTTCCTCAAGTTTCAGGGACAGCTATGAAAATTTGTATTAATACTTTATATTATCAAGTGGAGTTGAAGCGACGTCTGACTATTCAATATGGAAATCATTGAACATTGTTAAGTTTCGATTCAGTCACGTGCCAACTGCAATGAATGAATAATTGAAATATCATTGAGATTTCGGAATTCAATCTGGGGTTTCACTGCGCAAGCCCAGAAAAATCTTTGCTTAGATTTCTGTATACATATATAGATAGATAGATAAATGGATAGATAGATAAATGAATAGAGAGATAGATAGATAGATAGATAGATAGATAGATAGATAGATAGATAGATAGATAGATAGATAGACAGATAGATAGATAGATTGTTCGCCATGTTTGCCCAATATCTATGAGTTGGTTTATTTCGACATTGCTTTAGGTTTCTGCGGTCAACTTGATTGTACAGATGTGTGACGTTAAAATAATGTTGGATTATTGAAACTTGTAGTCAATGTCTTGCACAACACACGCAACGCGTTGTTTCAGGTGTTGGATTATTGCCACTCCATGCAGGGTCAAACGCTTCACGAATAGAACTGGGTTGCATATATAAAAAAATGCAGAGCTCTTCACACTTAAAACTATAAGCACAACGTTAATCTTTTGGGGAGCAATCGGTTTGGATATTCTGGTACAAAATTTCGCCTAGTCGATTCTGCTGAATGGTGAAACCGCTGTCCTTTTGGATACATGTACACGATAACTAGTCAAGGCGAAATTCCCCGGAGCACACTACAGATTCAATCTCCACTTTAAGGACACTTTCATCAGTGTTCCATAGTCGGAGCATATTCGACGAAGGTGGGATGAGTCAACCCTCCCAGATGATACCAGCTAAGCGTCTACGCGTTCCAGTTTATGAACATTGATTGGGTTATGAAACAACAGTATCGATCAATCAACAGTCGTACAGTTCGAATAGAAGCCGTCTGACCGGTAATATTTCTATTTGCACATTATTCAAACCCAGTGATTTCTTTCCACAAAGGAACGGCTACTTCTGTGACCTTTCTCCTGTGTCTCGGTGACGGGAGATTACAGTGCACGAGTGCCAGTACTATTGTGTTCTTACTCTGCCACCGGGATTCGTGGTCCGTAATCCGTACCTCTTCTGATTGATACGGAGGAGTTATTCCACCACCACCCTTTTCAAATATGTAAATTACAATAATTTTCTGTGTTTATATGGTTAGTTACTGTTTAACCACGAGATACAATCGGGCAAACATTTGATACATGATCAATCTCTAAAGCCGGAAACGATCAGTCCACAATCACTTGGGGGTCATTGATGGCCCGTGTGTAGGTGATCTTCCCCAGGATCATTTCAACCTACCTTAAGAGTGCCTACATGAATCAAAGGTACAGTGAGTCATGTATGTACGCGACTCACAGCCAGGGCTACACACCACATTACACCTAAGGTCACCATTGTTGCACCCGTGATCCAGTGAACAGTCAGAACGTTTTGTTGACACATGCAAATGTGCTATGGAAAAAGCGTGATAGAAAACCCCGGTGATGGATGTGTGTTAGTATAGTGATTGTGATAACAGTAGTAGTAACGGTAATACGCACTGAACTCGGAATATGAATCACGCAGTACGGATCACGGAATACGAATCAAGGATTCGCAATCACGAACTGGATCACGTAAGCACTGGACCTCACTGGCACTGGCACGCAATGTCCCACGTAATCGAGATGCGAGGAAAAGGCCTCAGCAGTGATAGTTCGTTTATTGGAAGAAGAAAGGGAGATTACATTATGTGTACAAAAACACTCATTGGCCATTCGGGCTTCTGTCAATCGCGTTCCAGTATTTCTGGTGTCGTTCTGCTTCTGTTTGGGCCGCACGGTCTCTGATTGCCTGGTACAATCTACATATGCTATGTAGTCCAGGAGCAATGGCACGTACGCGCGTTGTTGATGTCACCCGTGAAGTTTGATTGATCGCATTCGTCTAAGAACTGTAACGAGTCGCTCCATGGTACGCGTCATCTCCTAGACCTGGATCATCACGGTTAGACACACATTTACTGGCAAACGGACTGACACCATATTCCGGAGATTGGGGGACGATTGCCGTCGTTAAGTCCGACCGGTGTGGTACACATTTAACCTGACAAGTGTACCTGCCACAGACAAGAAAGTTTAAAGGCAGCCTCAGACTCACAAACATGTTCAGGTTGAATGACCATAGAACCAGAAGCCATACATGATATTTGTGAAAGCAAGTCTAAGTGCACCACAGGGTTGTAAAGTAACGCATCTCTGCTTGAAGTTCAGGGAAAACAACGGAGCTGCCAAATCTTTCATATCAGATACTGTGCGCACGACACCAATGAGTAGTATGAATTGAAACGATCAATGCTAGATTCGGTTACTTTTCGAAAACCTTGCAACATCTCATTCAATAGTCGGCACAGTCAATGAATTTATTGGTCCCAGTCATGTGCCAATAAACGGAACTCAGGGCAGGAGATCATTTTGAAAACACTGACCATCAGATGATTTCAATGGATTTCAGGTAACCGTATTCATGATAATGGGTGTCATACATAAATATTAGAGTTTTTTATTACACACTTCCGTGTGATGTACAGTAGACGAAGAAAACCTCATAGTCACAAAGACCTATAGTTCAGTTCATGAGAAATCGTTAACTCAAGCCTCGGGATCTGGAGAAGCAAACCACGTAATGCCTTACGATCCTCTTCAGTTAGCTTATAAACCCAACAGATCCACTTTGGATACTGTGCATACTTTGATTCATTTTGTAAGTACATCATTGAACAGCACGGTCAAATATATTTGTTGCTTTTTTCTTGATTATTCGTCTGCTTCTGATTATGTGCCCTGGTTATCCATTCTTTTTAAGCTTGAATTTTTCAGCACCCCGAGACAGCTGCTTTTGTGGCTTTCTGATTGTTTCACCCAAAGAATCCAGTGCATAAAGCTAGGCAGGAATACCTCAAGTCGTTTAGTCAATAATTCTGGTGTGCTTCACAGTGCTGTCCTCTCTCCGTATCTTTTCTCTGCTTTCATTAATGCTCTTTCAGTTCCACACCCTGCTCACATCCCAAAAATATGCTGACGATGTCGCTTTATGCCGGACCGTTTCTTCTTCTTCGGAGTTTTCTTCCTTCACTGAAAATCTGTCCCGAATCGAACAGTTTTCAAACCAGTCTGGTCTTAATCTTAACACATCCAAGTGCTTGGAGTGCATTTTTAGTTATTCCCACTCTGCATTCCTGTCCGACTCTGTAGCCCTTACTAGTAACCTTTTGTCTAGAGTGCCCTCAGCCAAATATCTGGGTGTTACTATCGCTAATAATCTTCGATGGTATACACACATTCAGAACTGTATGGGAAAACTTTGGCGCCTCTCCTTTCAGCTTCGGAAGCTCCGACAATTTCGCACGCTTTTGTTAATCACTGCGTTCTCCCTATTGTACTGTACTGCTCCCCGGTAGTGTTTCCAGGTCTACTGACTTTAAAACTATCCGGATTGGGGATAACAAGCCGTGCATCTTCAATTTCTGCCGAGTCATTAATCACAAAGCTTATTAATGGTCAAACGAAGCCTTATTTGACCTTTGCCAATGAGATTCTAATCAACCCCGCGCATCCTTTGCATCTTGACTTATCTTCTTGTCTCTCCCACTCGATCACTCGTTCCTCTTATCGGTATCTACCCTCCCGAATGACCGTGTATAAGAACCCACCTGTACCATATCGAGCTCGAATCTTGACCAAGAAACAACCAGTTATAAATGAATTAGGTCAATCTTTACTTGAATAAATCTAACTTCTATTGCTATATTTTCTTCGGTCTGACGACCAGTGTACAATTTTTAACTGAAAGATAAGCATATTAAACTTGCAAAAGTTATACAAGTGCACGGTATCGAAATCGGACGACAGCATAGCTGTCTACCACCAAAGTTCAGTGGAGGTAGCGGGACTCTAAACTCGGGCCACGGGGTCCAAAGCACGCCGGCGATAGCGATTAAACCACTGCACCAATACACCAATGCACCATCAACACCGAAACCACCACCATCTAATTAATAATCCATCCCTCAAATCAGCTAATTATCAAACCGCTGAAGGTTAATCATTTGCTTGTGAAAGATGACCGGACTTGGGCTCAGATCCGTAGCTTTCAGAATGTTTATCATGGATCAGAACTGCCCCATGGATTAGAATCATTTGTTCACGTCTCTAATCCCATCTACCATTCTGTTATATTTCCATTTATCTGGGATGCATTAAGAATGCGTGGCTATTGTAGCACCGATTCAATATACCACTTTAAAGAGATTTCAAAGTAACTTCTTCTTCTGGAGATAATTCTTTTAGGTATTTTATCTGTTCATCTATTTTGTTTTTAATTATCAGTACATTTTAATACTAGCCGTAAATTGTTACAGAACGTTCTCATAGAACATGTCTATCTACGTCTCTATCCATTTCAACCATAGCTGTGAACGCATCGAGGCTTTCCAGTGACACTGTACTGCATACCGGTTTAGATTTCTAACCAATCGCGAGCACGTCAAATCTGATGCGTCGGTAGCGCATTGTGTGTGGAACCCTGGGCGCCCTCGTAGCAAGCGGTACCCAGAGGATGCTGAAGCTTAGTGGGTTCTCTGCCTTGTGTATTATTGCCTGACAAACTGTATATCAAACTGTTTGAAACCAATAAAACTTGGTGACAACACACAAGTCTGGACGTTTGACTGCCCCGTAAGAACTGTACCGAAATGAAACGAAGCTAAGTGAAACCATTTCACTCCGAGAGCATACCCTGAAAAGGCTCAAGGACAGGGTTAGGTTTCGACTGTGGGCGACATCGTTTCCGGTGAGAGTTGTAAATCATTGGAATAAACTAACAAATGAAATCATCACTGCTTCCTCAGTGACTGAATTGAAACGCCGTTTGGACGACTTATGGTGTAATTTGTTCATCGAAGGAGAGCAACGTGCCAAGCTGCTGAAGCGTGTCTGCCCATCCCCAACCCTCCTCATCCCAGTGGCCCGCTTATACCCAGTCTTAAAGTTCCTCTCTTCAGTTCTCCTCCTTATAATAGACTATTCCTTCTAAGCCTATTTTTCATCCTTATGGGCTTCAAGGATTTTTGTGTGACTCTCCCATCGGAGGGGACAGTGATCCACATTGACCCTGCACAAACACGCTCGGAATGAGACGTTGTGGTTGGGTTGGATACTCTCTCAGTCGTCCATTACATGTATATCGTTAAAGATGAACCCTTCCATCCTGTTTTTGCAGCACCGAGGGATCCTTGGAGCTAACCACAGTAAGAAACTGGACGACCTGGCAGGCTGCCGTCAAAGTCCTGGGCACCAAAATGAACAGATTTGAACAGAACTAATTCCTGTACTCCTGTTATACGTATGATCATGCTTTTAGCATGCATCACAGGCTTTGTAGAATATAAATTTATTATTGGTATACTAGCTCCAATTTCTTAACCCAACTTGTGAGTTCCACGGTGGACTGGGGGTTCTGTGGTTGAACCTCCATTCTATCTTAATACCATCTTGAGCATATGGCTCCTATGTACATCAACATTTAAGCCTAATTATTTCACCCGTTTAAGTACGTTCATCATATCACGCTCTAGTTCACTTCTTCCATTCGAGGCAAACACTTTGACTTCATCTGCCAAAGTGTAGTACAAAGACGTCAGAGGGCTACGTAAGTCGTTAATGAAAAGAAGAATTGGAAAGGTACCTAAAACTGAGCCTTATGTAACTCCACTAGTTAGTTAAACTGATGTCAAGTACTCCTGTCTAACTATTTCGTAAAATTACCGTTTTGAGAGAGAAACGCTTGTCCACTTGCGCAACTGTAGTGACAGTGATTGTACGAAGAAGAGGAGCAATTCACGAGGACACTTTCTGTTCATATTTTCTTCATAAACAGCTTCGACTCTCAATGCCATATTACTTTCTGGGTTAACTTCAATGTTTGTGTTTTACTGAGCCCTATCTTGCACTCAGGTGTATACACACAAACTAGGCTTTCAATTCGCGACTGCATTTATTTGATTCCATTGTTTAGTCGTCATGTATTGTGCACCTATTCGGCACCTTCCGATGCCCTGAAACGCTAATAAATGTCTACGACAACAAGCATGAGTCTATCTCGGGCAACGAGTCCTAATACTGCAGGTGCTTTTAACAAACAAACTTCAAAATTCCATTGGTGAGGTTTTGATCCTAAATCTTACTATCATGTTCAGTGCCTGATTAGAGAAACTAAGGAAAACATTTTCACCAGTAGTCTACGTTAATTACCGATTGCTGGATCGGTTTATCATATCCGTTCATTGTTCCCTTTGTAATTTGCTAATGTTGACGTGCTCAAACTCGGGAACATCGCGTGCTCCGGCTGGTCCGCCAGGTGCTACTTGGTAGGCGCAGTCTTAGCCTGCCTTACAGCGGTGGCCCAGTGGTTGTGTCACCAAATCTTCACCCCCAGGATGCTTGTTCGAATCTCACTCCCATATCCCGACTTCCCCATTATGTGTTGAACACCAGGATGGTGGTATTACAAACAGAACTGCAGCATCAAAAGTGAGGATACAGTAAGCGTGAAAGCAAGAACGCGGTGACAAACGACCAACTGACATTATTGAAACGAAACAATAAGGAGCAAGACAGGCATCTTATATACACCGAAAAGGTAAATGATGTCATTACAAATCTATCATCAGCAAACCACTTGATTCTAATCAAGAGTGGTAACTTTATACTGATTTCCGCTTAGATGGTGAATTCATCGTGTAAATGAGGTGTGAGCTGAAAGGCTAGAAAGCACTGGGTAGCTGTTTCAACCTGGTGGGGTCTCATCCGAGCAGCCCACAAATCCATTGCCCCAACTAGGAATCGAACCCGGGACTGCACGGGTAGAACGCAAGCACGCTACCTACTCGGTCATCGAATAGCTGATCAGACGGTTTCTCATTTTGAATAAACATGATATAGCATAACCCATCTTCGCGAGCTTGTCGAGATTATCAATTGTCGCTCATCTCAGTACTAGCCTCTAGGGTTATGACTCGGTTGGAAACTCTCGCAACCTGATTTCCGCTTCATCAATGAACCACTTATTGATGCTACTGGCGGATCATCAGCCCCCTACTTTAATGCTAGTATAGAGAATGTGGATAGACCCACTTTCCGTGGTTGTCGTCGCTGATTCTTTACTTTGAATAACAATCGGATATCCATCTACCACATTTCTAATATGATCACATTGAAAACCGTAGTGCAAGGTACGTACAATATTAAAAGTAACCGCTAATTCTTGAAGGACAGTCTGTGTTCGAGACAGCTTCGATGAATAACATAATAGGTTCCTCGAGATCAACATCACTGGCGATGAATTCTTCAGTGCTTGGTCTCAACCTTTCAAGATCGGAAAAACTAAAAACNTATGCACCTCAATTTCCCAACTATAACTAATTTATAACCCTTTTCTGAAGTCTAATTATTTCCCAAAGCTACCCCAAATAAGCATTAAAATGAAGAAATAAACCCGTATCCGGAAACAGGTGAATACAAATTAAAATGCAAAATTATTAATGCTAGCTATCCTTCCATTCGATAAGTAACCAGCGGACTTCACTGAAATGGACCCCGTTGAAACACATCTCTCATCTGGAAATCGTACTACTCGTAAGTAGCATACATCTTTCCGAAAAACAAAGNACAAAGAGATCCAACACACCTGATATAGTGCAAAGTGACATATATAATCATATAATTAACTTATTGTAATAATACGAACGTACAGAATACAAGGTAAAAATAATAAAAATATAATGATAATAAATATGAATAATCATGTTAATAGTAAAAGTGATGAAACAGAAAGACTTTCACATCATCTGGAAAGAGCTGAATGAAAAAAAAATATCACATCAGGTACTGAACCTCGTCCGAATGTTCCCATCTCATATCCCCAACTGATCCGTACACATTTTCTATTTCTCCCCCTGCAAAACGCCTCAAGTTATTAGCACATGTACGTTCTGCTGAAATTAAATAACGGTCTTGCATGTATTCCAATCCAGAAGAACCTTCAAAACTGCCCACAAAAGTCGTCAGAAGCGAGACCCATTTGACATGTGCTCGAGGTCACAAATGAGAGCAAAATGTCAAAATTCACTACTTCGTAGAATTGGTGTATCTTTGTATATATAATCAAACTGTAAAACGAGCCAATTACATCCCAGCTGCTCGTCATTTAGGTACCGGGGTGATGAATACAGATCCAAAATCAGGTATAGAACCGTTTTTCAAGCAATGTGTTAAAATCAGCGGTGTCATGTTGACGGTGTGTGAGTACACTTCTTCAAGACGGTAACCTCCTGACTGTCGGAACCGGAGGATGTATTGGGATGGAGAACCAACAGCTCCTGCAGGATGTCCTCTGGTTGATTAGTGAAGAGTATCGTTACTCTAAGACAGATGTTTGTTCTGCTGATGGAGGGTCTCCTCTCTCTGGTGCTAGTTCTGTTAGTAAAAATCCTTATCAAATATTGCTCCCAAACCTCCATTATTGTCAGAGACATGATTGAGGATTGGCCACTGAACGTTTTGATCGTCGGGTTTCGTTTTGACGGGGTGTGTTGGTTGGTGTAGACTCTCTTCATTTGTGTAGCTCAGGGTTCTGATAGCAAGTGGTCACACTGAATGTATAGTGTCTCCCATGGGTATTATAAATCGTATCAAAAGTTTGGATAACGTATTAGTTAGCCACAGTAGGTGTGAGGATTCAGTTGATAGAACCTACTGAAGTCTTAGAGACCATCACAATCAGTTTTCTAAAAGCTCGCTGGATTACATTAACTTTTCCTTCTTTCGGTGTTGCGGTTTTGATTGAAAGTTATGTGAGTGACTTAATTGCAAACGACTGGAGAAACTTTTATAAAGACATGGCGGAAGTCTTTTATGAGCTTCAGCCGTAAGGAAAGGCCAACAACCTCCCTGCGACTCATATTTTATGGTGTGGTGTCTCTGAAGGCGAGCACTCTTCAAGGTGTCGTTCGGAAAACTGCCCGGTTGTAGTGATACTTATTATCTCGGCAACTGCAGGTAATCTTGAGTTTCTGCACTGCATAATTGCTGGCCGAGGTGTTTTGTGTATGTACTTTCCCTTGGGGGTAAACCATTTCCTTTTATTGGTTCTCGATCGCATAGACCCACCTGTCGGAGTATGTCCCTTCTCCTTGTACTGGCCATTCTGCAAATGGGTTGGCGTCTTTTGTTAAACACCATGTTGTGATGTAAAGGTCAACCAGTTTGAAAATATTTACCACGCCAGTCAATTCAGCACAATCTTTAGCATTGCCCTCTCTTAACCCTCATTCGGCATTTAGTGAATGCATCTGTTTTGTTATCACCTTTTGATCATCGGTCCGAGGCCGTTGCATATTCGCTCCTTCGCAAATCACTTGACCTAGACACATTTGATGCAATAGAATGGTCATGTTGAAATCTGCCCACCCACAGCTGCTAGCACTTTCTACGTATACAGCTTGATCTGGTATAATATAAGTCCCCACGACTGTCAGCGTTCGAGAATTGCCCCCGCCTTATTCATTCCCCCCCCCCC
>UZAN01046233.1:16786-28294 GCA_900618425.1 Echinostoma caproni
CGCGCAGCTGTAGTAATGGTATCAAATGCCGCACCACATAGTGATTGGAGTAGGTTTAGACGATGTGCCCGTATCGTCAAACCATTTGGTACATCTCGTATGGCTTCAGTATTTTCAGTGAACCAGTTTTTAATGTACTTAAATGATAAGGGAATTAAAAGAATAAAATCTCTCACCTTTTTGAATTTACTGAAGACCTCTGCCAATGGATTGAAAAAGGGACTATATGGTGGGAGAAATCGGACATAGTGGTTGGCATTTAACTGCGCATCCAAAGCTCTCCGATGAACGGGCGCATCGTCAAAGATGATCGAATGCCGCATGACGAGACTGCAGAGAAAATCTGAGATGCACTACTCCTGTGAACAAAAATCTCGAATGTCTTTTGTGAACGATGTTTCTTATCCGCGATATATTATCGTATCCAAATCTCATGAACAAAGTTCACATGTGAATGGGAAACAGTGACTGAAGCTTGTGGGACTGTTAACAGAAAGGTTAAAAAACAGGAATAGGGGGAGGGGAGTCGTGTCTAAAGAATTGCGGGTTTGTGGCTAAAGGAATGCTGGTCAAGGTTAGAGGATTGTGGTTGTTGACTGAAGCATGAGTTACGTCATAGTGTGAGAAGTCTGTGGTAATTCACGATTTCTCTTAACAGTCGCACAAGCTTTAATCACTGTTTCCTATTCACATGTGAACTTCTTTCAGGAGATTTGGATAAGATCGTGAATAATGAACATCGTTCAAAAAAGACATCCCGCGGATCACTATTTCAACAGAGCACCGATATCTCCATGCAATCCAGCAGCTTCGGCAGTTCAAAAAATGTGGTCTACTATATGGCAAGAGTATTCATTTCGGGTTTCTTGTGCTTCAGTCAACCTTTTTTGTATAGCTGCGCATTGTTTTAGTTGTTGGATTGGTTTGGCCCATATGAGAATTGAATTAGGCGTGATCAAGTCTAGTGTGAATCCAATGCACTACAAGGTAAACAAACCCAGACCTCGGTTCGAACATGAAAATCAATTCACTGATCATTCACTGTACCGTGACATAAGTATTCAGGTCTACTTGCACCTATCTGTGCGATTCGTGGGCGCATCAGTGCATTTTTTGCTTGTCTATGATTACGGACACTCAAACATAGATGGACTAGGTCGTGTGACAATGACCAAGAAGTCGGTCATTTGACAAACATCTAAACTTAATCAAGAAGTCATTTACGGCAAAACAAACAGTCAGATCGGAACGGGATGAACGTGAAGTGATCAAAATGAAATACTGATTAAGCAAAGGACAATGCGGAATAGAAATCCAGTGTGTTGTAACCACACACGATTTAACTCGGTATTGGATTCACAAAGAATCGTCTTCCAGTAACGTTTCTCGTCCAGATAAGAACTCCATAGGTAGTAGAATAGAACACAGCTGAAACCGTGTAAGAACTTATTAATCATGCAAAAAGCATGGTTATTTATAGGAAAGAGCGAGGACAGAAGGGCATATATCACACGATTGGCTGACTGGATTGCTATCAATCGCCTTGATTGGCTGGTGGTTTCAGCCAATCACATGAGTTCGCCTATCGTTGTTCTGATTGGTTGTCCCGGAACAAAGCAGTTTTTAGGGAACATGCTGACTCCCTAACACAATGTACCCAGTCAGCCCTATGATTGATCGCTTTTGATTTCTTGAAAATTGATTCAACCAGTATCTACTCATTGTTCTAATTATTATCAGGGTCTAATTTATTTGCTCACAAATGCCATAAGATGTCTTCCAATAATAAGCAGGAGAGAGAGTATTTTCGGAAAGAATAATGACTCACCGGTGCAAGTTATCCAGAGAAGCTAAATTTGTTAGTGCAAGTAGACCTTCGAAGTTTTGTAATCCATCACAATCGATAGCCAGCAGCTTGAGAAGAGGACGAACCAATTCCAGTGACTAGGATCGAAATTACGTTGAATCGAAACATAAATATAAAGTATTCAAATGCGATGGAAATGTTTGTGATAACCAAATAAAATGGGCTAGTCCAAGCTTGATACTCTAAAGTAATATAAAGTAGTTCGCAAGGAATGAATTTTGAACGAAGGAAATTATTGTAACGACACAGCATCTGTATTTTCCTGAACAAATGTTTTTTCCACAGTTAGAAAGAAGGTAATGAGTGCCTTTTTTGTTGGAACAAGTGAAATGCGGACACTGGAGAATAGCTGACCCTGCATAAATAGGACCGTTACACTTTCGTAGGAAATTAGTGTTCCCACTCAATGCGCTACTAGACCGAGTAACTGCGACGTGGTACGACACTTTCCAGAACAAGACGACTCAGTACTTATGAAAAGTGCATTCTTCGAGCAGCGATGTCTGTAATCTGTAATGCACAAAATATACTTTACAGGGCACTGTGATCGCGGTCGCATGATGAGCTGGGTTAATACGCACGCGGGGAGATGAATTATGAGAGGCAAACATTTTGTTACAATTGGGATTTACAGCTTATGCTGTACATCACATTGCGTAGTAAAAGATCAGCTGACAGCATTGCAGCTGGTGAACATGGTGATAGAGTAATTCAATGAAAAACAAAACAGGTAAAATATCCTATATAATAGCGTATAGAGGACAGGGATGCATAGTGGATCTAACGTACTCTTTGACCGGGAAACGAAACACGGGGATCAGCTGTGATGGTCAAACGAGCCAGTGACTGAGCGGCAAACAACTTGCCAGTATCGGTGTTTGATTTGAGGGTCAGATCAAGTAACGCTTTACCGGCACCGGCTTGGATGAGTTTGCCACGATTCGGAATTTCTTCGGCAATGCTTAAGTAAATACTGAGAAAATGAGAAGTTGAAATGCGAATGATTAGTATTATCTATCGTCACCCATGAACGCAACCAGACACCCGCTGGACAGTGTGAGTTGAGTAAGTCTCACGGGATTACACTTAGCAAACCATCGGTGCGCATAACGGGTATCTTGAGCACTGGAAAAACCTAATTCATTTAGCGTGGGCAGGACCATATTCTCGCCTCATGAATGCGTTTTTGGAACAATCAGATCTCCTTTGGCGAAGGTAGTTTAATCAGACGATGAAGGCTAAAATTTGGGGCTCCAGGCATGTGAGTGGACCACAAAACAACAAACTCGTTTAAAGGGGCCGAAATGTTAAACTTACTAAGAGGCGTTACAGACACTCTTTAGAACATTCTAGCACCCATAAAAAGCACCACCGAGCAATAGGGAGGGAGCATGGAACATTTTAGTCTCCAAAAGACGTGATTCCGACGGACTGGATATCAACCAAAGATGAGCTTCGGTCTTGACACACCACCTCACCAGCAAGTGGGCTATGATTTGGCAAACCAACACCTCCCGATGTGAAAAACTGATAAAAGAAAATGTTTTGGTCCTGAAAAACTTGGAGACATGCCAGCCACAAGACAAAAATTAACACATTTGATCTCTAAAAATAGAATGATGATGATGTTATATATATATATATATATATATATATTTAAAAGGACCTAAAATGAGATGATCAATGAGAATAACAGAGATTGGAATCATGTCGCCTATCGATTATCAAAAACTCAAGGGGCATCTTTTGAACTTTGAGCTGAGCACCACATCAACATGGGACGACTACCCCGTCCCTCCGTATCCTGTGTTAAGCACAGACACAAACGAGTTGCGATTAACTTTGAACTTTTAACCCTTCTGTAAACTTACATCACATCTACACTCTATTGGTCAGATAAATAATCACTATTCGCTCACCTGATCGGCTATTTATCTTCTGCATGGAACTATGGACGTATATTTGACAAAAACAGCGTACCTAAAGCGTGAAGTGGATGTCATCTGCAGTCATCAATTTTCGTATGAATCGCTTACCGACGTGAAATGATTGAAACTTTTTAACATAGCGCGCAAAAGCTGAGCTAAAGATCGACCGCAAAACGAAGATAAGCAGTGGATAACTAGGGAAATTTGCAAAACGGCACTATATGCCGAAGACTCGGATTGAGATCATACTGACGGTTGGAAAGAAAAAGATTTACAATAGTTGTTGCCCTTCAGAGAAGAACTAGCCAACCATAAAAAAAATACTGTTTGAAATTTGATCTTGAACGCAAGCATATTTCAAACCGGTTATACATGCGTAAAACGATCAAACAGTTCGGTCCCCAACATCGATCAAAAAACCAAACTGTTCAGATGCAGCAGCGATGTTACTTAATTTAACAGGAACAGCATTGGAGTATACTGTGCCACGGATCACTATTCGGTAATACAGTTGTTCAAATTAGTCACCGTTACGGAAGTAATCATGACGACAGGTCGTCAGATTAGTCCGGATCTTAGCCTCCTTTTAGTGCACAAAAGCGTTTAACATAAAACATTTACCTGATTGGCGGAAGGGAAGTAACCACTCACTCCAGCTCCATACACTATGAAAGATAAATCGATAGTGCTTTGATATTAGTTATTCGTCACCTTGAAAAAGACATGATGTTAAGATACAACGATAAATGAATATCTGCAACCTGTAGAAAGCGATCGAGAGATGAAGCTCACAGACGTCGGCACAATTAAACCATAGTTTATTCAATCAGCCATGGTATATGTATTGCAATTTTTCTAGGAGGAATTCAAAAGCAACCGGGTTTGATTACCTACATGAGAGAAACCAACACTCGTTTATTTTGTAGACTATTTCTAAGGTTTTCAATCAAAAGCAGCGCCAAGGCATTGAGCCATCGACCGAGTTGAAGAACACCCTTAGATAGAGGATGTAACCACAAAAAGGTCTAAAACAAGCCTGGTCTTCACGTGTGCGCCAGATAATCGACGGAGTATATTTCATGCAAAAAGGTAAAAGTTGTTGTGGTACTCACAAGAGGATCTGTCACCTTTCTGGCAAATCGCTCAGGTGAGTGACCCATACCATTTAGATGGAAACTATGTTATCAACTACTGAACAAAGTTTTCTCGCTAACTCAAAGAATAAGGTAGACCCTCCATCCTCAGATGTCGCAGCGAACAAAAGTTTGGGACAGAGACATTTCGAGATAACCTATCATCCGAGTAACCTCTGTAGAAGGGGCCTTCAACTTAGTTAACCGCGAAGCTCTGATGGACTCCCTACTTCGAAAAGGAATGCCCCAGAAGTACGTTAACTTACTGAGGTCACTGTACTTACATACCTCTAGTCAAGTGAGGGTTTACAATGAACTAAATGGGTCAGTCGTCACCAGCAGCGGCGTTCGTCGAGTGTGCCTTCCTTTGCTATTCCTGTTCAATTTCGCCATGGACGAAATACTGGAGAGCGCACTAAGTGGTCTCCGAAACGCAGGTAGTGAATAGACAGCTAGAGAAAAACTGTGCGATTTGGAGTACGCCGATGACGTCGTCTGTCTGTATGGGAGATGCTTAAAGCACACTTGATAGATTAGCAAGTGATGTTAGCACATTCGGTATGCGCGTTACACTTTCAAAGTGCAAACTGATGCTGCAAGACTGGGTTTCGCCTAATCCCGCTCTGACACCAAATGCCCAGGAATTAGTTACGGTGAATTGCTTTCCCTACTTAGGCAGTTGCGTGACCAATGACGGTAGCGCAGCAAGGGAGATAACTGCCCGCACTTCCAAGGCTTAAGCAGCATACGCAGGACTGAAGCATCTTTGGCGTAGACGCGATGTTTCATTGGAGTTGAAAGGTCGTGTATATAGTGCCACCGTTCGTTTAGTTCTGCTTTATGGTTGTGGGACCTTGAATTTGCGAGTAGAAGATACCCGTCGAATAGAAGTTTTTGATCAATGTTTACGTAGTTTAGCCCATGTGGGGTGGAGCGAACGGGTTAGTAATCTGGAGGTAAGCCGTAGTATATTCTGGAGTTCATCAGGTACAAACCAGCTAGCTCATCGAATCCAGATTAGTAAGCTTCGCTGGCTACGGCACGTATCTCATACGTCCAGCTGTCGTCTGCAGCACTGCGCTTTATTCGCCGTAGCCGCTCCGGGTTGGAAGAAACGTGAATGTCAGCAGAGGACCCCGAGACGAGGCACAAGGAAATGCACAGGGCCATCAAGTGGAGTAGGTGTTTCGCGCCTTCCAGGTAGGGGTCTGAAAGATTCGCAACTGGTTGGTTGGAGACATTGAAGGATATAGAAGCGAACCGACAGCAGTGGCGTTCTTGTTGTCATTTATTATCAGGCCAGAATGCTTGAAACGGGAGGTATGCGGAGTTTGATTGTGTACTCTGTATGTTGACCAGAGTGGTTCATTTTCTTCACTCCCTCAGAATAAGTCCAATCCCTGTCTACCTTAAATATTACCACTAACCTTGTATGCGTTCCGAGTTTGGCAGCGATCAGTTTGCTCCACTGTGTTTCACTGAACGATGATGATGAAGAAGCTCGGTTGATATCTATCGGCATGCTTAACCGTACTCCGGATGATGATGGTTAAAGTATTCGAACAGTAGCCGGTCGGGTTCTATAGCGTTACGTTAATGACATTTATTATAATGTCATTAACGTAACGGCGGAAAATGCTCAGTTTTACAGTTTTGTTCCTCATTTGGTGCTTAAGATTACCGATGAAAATCTTCACCCGAACACGCCACGATGAAACGAAAGAATGCATCGTTTTTCTGGACATGGAGGTTTCACACCGAACGGATGGTTCCATCAGAATCGACCTTTGGCCGCATGCACGCAATGAAGCGGGCGGGACAACAGCTTATAGGCTGGAGGCAGTCCAGTATGGACGGGCGCCAGTGAAGACTTCTTGCACCGTGGAGAAGCTCTGGATATCTTACCCCTAAGTCCATTTAGCAGGGTTTGCACTGGTCAACTGCTCCTCGCTGTGTTTATTTACCGGAGCGGTCCCTCCAGGGGTGAAAGTGAATAGTCAAAGGAAGCCAGGTGTCCACCACACACAGATCGACTATCTTCTCAATCACACAGCCTGAAGGATAAGGCTTAATCATTGTATAAGAAATCACGCTCACACTGCGAAAAGACTGGATATCGTTAAAGTGCAAGCTCCTCGTTTTCAAAATTAAGGTGAACGAAATATAAATGGATGACCAGTACTTGAACACTGTTAGCACAAGTCGCTAAGCAGGTGTTCAAGACATGTCTCACCGAGCAATCAGTTCTCGTAATCCGTGTTGTCCACCAACAGGGCCGGCGGCTAGACGCATTGTTAGATTGTACAAAGTGACAGACAGGCCCGCATTAACAAGGCGACGGCGGCGTTCGGTCACGTGTGTTGCAGAATCCAACGGATGCTCCTCCGGGATGTGCTGCTTGGAGAATTTGGCCAACTCCAACATCTCTGGTTCAATTTGATTTTTTGGAAAGCTGTTTGTCAACTGAGCGAGAACACTGGCCAATGGAAAGGCGCTTTCTTTGAGATCCAACTGTAGTACAGAACAAAGTGAACAGGAAAACGCTGAGGAAAATGAGTCGTATTTAGGAGATGAAAAGCAACACACTATTGTTCTTCATTTGCTTAGGCTCTCCGCTGACCGGTAATCGAAATATACGTTTGTGATTTTGTGCAGTGTTTAACGCATCAGAGCTTGATCAACCTTCAACGTCGTGTGACGACAATGCTTCTCACTAAGCACTAGGCATGGAACAAGTCCATTTGAGGAGACACGTCATAATAAAAGATAAGGATTATGCATTTGTGTCACTGTCAGACCTAGAACAATCCAGATCCTATACTGGCATTTCCCAATTGCATAAAGATCAAACAGGAAACAAATTGCTTTTAACCATTCACTAACCATTAGTTGATGACAACGAGTAATCATCGGATGCCACTAGGAGGTAGGTATAACGTGAGTTTCAGAAGTTCTAATCCATGACGTTGGAGTGGCTACAGTAGCGGTAAATTCACAAAGCATGCATAATCAGACTCATCGGTAAAAATAAGTCCATTGCTATTCACGTAAAAGTTAATGTATTTACCGCGGCCACGTGGAACAGCAGACAAACGAATTCCGGATCACCGACAATTTCTTCCTTGACTTCAGCATTCAGACTTAGATATGCCAAACCCTCTATTGCCCATCGTACTGTTTCGGGGTCTTTCAGAACATGCAACTGCGATACAGAAAGTGTAGTGGATTCTGCGGACGACTTTTTCGAGCCGGCACTGACCGTTTTCTTCTCAGTTACCTCTTCGTCTTCGTCCTCCTCCGCTTCCTCCTCGACAATTACCTCACCAGTTTCTGAGATCTTTGCTCCGGCGCCACGTACGGCCGCTACCTCGTCCACTTCCGGTGCAGGTTGATAAATGCCCATTAACAACCGGCGGCAAGCCTTCATCAACAGGATTGAAGAGCCTTCAGTTAAACTTTTAATGCTCACATCCGAACCACCAGCGGCACCGAATTTGCAAAGGGCCTTTTAGGAGCAAGAAATATCCAGGGTCAAAGCAGAATTAATTTCATGCAATTAGGACGCGAGTCAGAAAGAACAAAATCATTTCATGATCGATGGAGACAATTGCGATCTCGTACAAAGACAGTTGTCAAAATCGAATCTAGTAAGATAACAACATGGTGTGCTAAACTCAACCACAAAGGACAATTTTTCGGTTTCGTCATTTATTCATACATAGTTTTGAGACCGGATATATGTGAAATCCAAATATGGTTTAACACAGGTAAACTCGTGAGTAATGGATCAATAAGGAATGAGAGCATGAAAAGGGTTAAAAGAGTGGACAGCACTACAAGAAAATGAAATTGCTTTCCAGAAATTGAGGAAATTTAGAATGAAATATGGTGTTCCACATGGATACAAATGCTTCAGCATCCAGCTTAATTAGTTCATTTTTCAATGATAAGTAAATACTTCAAGAATTTCGGATGTGTATGGAGTAGAGCAGGAAAAAACTGATCAACTTAGGTGTTACGTAAAATGCAACCGAGATATCCGCTAGGTTGATGTAACGCTCACAAACAGATTACCGAACGTTGCAGATATGGGATTTTTGTAGTAGACTAAATAGAGATGAAAGGTCACTGCTGAATAATCGGCCCCCAATTCTATACTACATCTACTTCAAGTGAACATCATCAATGGTATCCTACTAGGAACCCCACTAACCGATTGGTGCTTCAGCCGTCACACTCCACCGATTGTACCGGGTCTATCCAAACCCCATCCAGTCGGAATGAAGTGAGTTCTTCATACATAAACAAAAGTACCTTTTGAGCGAGGTTGAAATTTTCGGTGGGGTGGGGTTTGACCGTTCGTCCATCAACCTGGGAATGTTATGTCTCTGACCGTTGAATGAGTGAGATTTAGACGATGAACGAAACCGGCATTAATTGACCTCAGTCGGTCGAGTACCGAAGCGAATCACGTCAAGGTGGATTGGTAAATCGGTCACCATTTTTAGGCGTTGGAATGAATCACTGCATGGATAGCCAGCTGAGTAAATTCCATTGAGACCGAGGTTCCTTCGAACAGCACCGATTCGTTTGAACCAAATTCAATTGCCTACTTATTTGTGGCATTGAAAGGCACACTTGACAAGATACTTAACGAGTATAGTGAAAGAATGAGGTATATTCCACCTAACTAGCAAGATCGAAATTGAACTGATTCACAGGCTAACGGAACTCGCATTTCTTCTCTGTGATTCCCAGAGTGACTACTGCATCCTATCTACAATACCAATAGCAAAAACTTTTTATCTACAGCGAAATATGTATACATAGCAGCTACATAGCCACAACAGAATCAATTAGGTAAGTACAAATACAGTAGAGTTATAGAAAGCAAGGACAAAGCAAAACACACTTTGCGACATGAGCGAATTAAGCTCAGAAACATTCGTTCCGGGTAACTAAAAAACGGGTGAGGAAAGATACCACAGAAGCCATAAAGGTGGTTGTAGAATGCATACAGTCATAAACGAACAAATACACATTGCTGCAAATTTCCACAAACGAAGAAAAGCCGGAAGTATTGAAGAACACATGAGCAATGAAGGATGCTGCAAACCAATGGAAAGTATCGCGTTTCTAATATAATTACTAAACTGAAACAGTCACAGAACACGAACCGTTTGCCTTCCAAAGTATACCTGGATTACCATTCGGTTCGGATTCAGTAGGCATTAAAACTAAATTTAAGTATTAGATATCATATAATATAGAAATTATTTCTCCTAGAAGCGAGAAAACCAACTCATTGTTTCAGTTTCAGTTTGAACAACCATTAACCACGCATATTCAAGCGCCGGTTTTGGTTGCTGTCTTTTGGCTGCCCATTTGGATGAAGAATAGGAGAAGAAAGGAAAGTTGAAAGTGGAGTCAAACAAAANAGTGGTCTGAGGTTGCAAAGAAATTGAGGAGATGCACGAACGCCACTGTTTACGAAACCCAGCCATATTGCTCACTGTCTCTAACCATCGGTTACGATCATCCCGAGGTCCCCAGCCAGGGAGCCTAACAGGACCTATGTGACCCAGTCTCCTGGTTAGGGTTTTCATACCCTCGTGCCAGGTCTTAGCTTCACCACCCTTGGCTTTTTTCCACTCGGTATCTGCTTCGGCGAACATCGCTCGCCGTGGCAACCTATCTGGTGACATGCGTAACGCATGTCCCAACCAACGTAATATAAGAAGGTTGACCACTTGCTCCAGTGGGCGACCATATTTACCGAAAACTCTGCCCCTAACCTAGCATTACTCATCCGGCTACCCCACCAGATTGGTGCAATGCTGCGTAGACAGCGGTGTTCAAACACCGACAGTCTGTCTTTATCCTGTTTTCTTAATGGCCAAGTTTCTGCACCGTACAGCAGGACTGGCCGAACTGTCGCGGCATACACTCGATCCTTCACAGACAGCCGGATGTCGTGACGGCGCCACAGATGTCTCAAGTTGGCAAATGTTAACCGAGCCTTCTGTATGCGAGCTGACACTTCATCCGTGATGCGTCCACCGGGTGAGACGTAGCTGCCGAAATAACAAAACTTATCCACCTGCTCTATTATTGCAGTAGATCATCAATCAAGGAGTTGCCACGAGCACATCAGGAGAGGTTGGCCGTATTGTAGGCTTTAATCAACTGAATAATAGAGGACATTGCTAAAATAGGAAAGATGGTGGATATGAGTGCATATAACACACATACAACGAATAATACGAGAATTGTGAAATAATGTGGAATTCCGATACATGACATTCACCCCCACCAACTGAATGATAGTGATAGCGTGTAGTGTGAGAAATATTTACGGCTGGCGGAACAGTGGATTGTGTTTCGGGGTTGCTATATGTGTATATATTCGAGCGTAAAAGTTCATTAGCGACTGGATATGAGGGAATGCCATGTGGATGTGCACAAAACTAGGCTACTCTATCTCTCAACGAGTATGGACGCACTCGCTGCTGTAGTTACTGCAAAGTCTCAACAGAGCCTGGTGTGCTATTTGAGTTGTGTTGAATATCTCAGTTATCAC
>UZAN01046234.1:0-17976 GCA_900618425.1 Echinostoma caproni
CACTCAGGAAAACGTTCAGTAGAGAAGGTGTCCCGCATGCTATCGTGACTGACAATGGAAATCATTTCACTGCCAAAAAAGTTACTGATTGATTGAACTCCGTGAGTCGTCGGCATGTTCTCACTCCACCCCGACTTCCGCAATCCAATGGCGCAGCCGAAAACTTTGTACGCACGCTGAAGAGCGCCATTTCTTCTTTGAATCCCAGTACATTCGACGAACTGGACAGAGGCGTTGATAACTTTCTGATGCAATACCGTAACGCAGTACATTCAACTACGGGACACAGTCCAGCAAAGCTGTTTAAGAGTCGAGTACTTCGAACAAATCTTCTACGCTTGGAGTCTGCGGAAGTCGTGTATCATCGTGGTAACGATTTACGACCCTCCAGGGGCATTGTACTGGACAATATGGGACAAAGAGTATGTCGCATATTGGATCTAGATGATGGCACTGTACATCGAAGACATATAGACCAAGTAATTTGTAGTTTGCCCTATCCTGATACTAGTTGTGAACCTACTAATCCTTTTATTTCTGAGTCTTTTCCAGAGGAATTACATCCCAGTACAAATGTCGAAAGCAGTACAGAAGAACCCAGAAGATCTGAACGATTACTCAACAAAGTCCGCCGTGATTACAGAAGACCGGAGCTTCATTCAAGCTGCGGCGGATGTGGTGATTGCTCATGAACTATGAACTCTTTTGTTTTATTGAACACGATATCCTTGTATATTTCTAATTTCCGCCTATTACAATTCCATTCCGCCTCTGAGTTGACTTCTGATTTCGTTTCGAGTTCTAGTTCTGGGTCGGACCACTAGTGCGCGGAATCCGATACGTATACGAAATACTAGTCTGAGTACGAACCACAACAGATTTCCCTAATTGCATCGCAAGTTCGGGCTTGATAGACTGGCAGCATTCCGCTAGCAAACAGATCATTCATTCGATTGTATATTGTGCTTTGACCAAATCACTCAGGGAAGTTCATCGATTGAAAAAACAAAACGCTTGGCATTTTATGTCTTAATTGATCAGGCCCGATCGATTCGTGAGAAATGTTTACGTCTGAGTTGAGCCTGTTTCCGACGGGGATACGTACCAAACGAGATACAACCGAACACGTGAACGGATGCATGCCCCAGCGTCCGACTCTGGGAATCTTGTTGAATACGTCCTGCATCGCATGAATTGCGTGATTTTTGAAGCAAACAGGAAATCGTTTAACATTTCTCCCTTGAATTTAGATAGGATCTTTATTTAGGCTGAACTCTATTGCGACCATGATCTGTTCGGTGCAGTCGGTAGAACCGCCCTGAGTTTGATCGCCCCGACACGTTAATCTGTTTCCTCCGGATTCGACGTTTTGACCACAGAAGTCTCATGCAACAGATTAAAACTAAACCGTTTTTTACATTCTTCATCACATTTATCTGTACGTCTTTTGCAATTCATGCGAACCTATCTTTCGTCAAATCGTTTTTCGCGTTTAAACAACCGAAATTTACCCGGCAATATAATTTCAGTAATTTCTCCGTTCTGGCGATCATCTGAGAGGTGTGGCTGGGGGTGTGGGTGGGAATGGAGGTGAATCGAGTTGGTTCTAGAAAAGTTGTCTTGATAATCAGTTTACATGTTGCCTGGTGTTTCCACACGCCTCGTTAAGTAGTGAGCATAACCAAATATGAAAATATAAGATCTTTCGATCTGAACTGATATTTCAACTGTAGTGGAGTGCACGCTGTATATGGGTGTGTTGCGTCCATTTCTTGATTCAAATCCCAGTCTAGTGCTTTGTCTATCTCTACTTACTTCCCACTTGTCTTGCGAATCAGAATTTAAAAGAGCCCATTCGAATTCTGTTACTTGTATGTTTTTTCTGACCGAGAACAAACATAACTGATGATTTTCAATGAAGCAGCATTTTTATATGAAGATCGGAGATGCATAGTTTAAAAGAATGCACCTGATAGAATATAACTCGGTTTTAAGTTCTAGTCCTTTTCATAAGTGTCAATATATGGCAATATATGGCACGTCTGTGATTGCTGAGAAGGGAAGCCGACCAAAAAGTGTAGGCTAAATCTATAGTGGGTATATACATAAAAATAGATCAAAATAGATCAGCGCAGCCTTAGTTCAAAGACTGAGTAAGTGCTCGTGGCTAGATGCCTAAGCAGCACGGACCATAGAAGATCCTCTGCATGACGGGGAATCTCGCATTCAGTAAGGCAAAAAATTCAAGACCAGATCAAGTGTTGCAGCCACATGAATTTTGTCAGTTGTATTCATTCAAATGACGAGACCTGACTATAGTAAAAAAACCGCATGCTACAAGGAGATGTTATCAACTAACGGAATAAAGCTGGTAGAGATCCTAAATTTAAAATCAATTTCTTCTGTTGTTCTGCTTGTGCACTCGTAATCTGAGAAGAGCACAATTCACTGAACTGGAGCGGGCTGACCGTGATTATCCCGAAATGATTCACAAGGTCAACGAATGATTCATATACATCAACCATCAGCTGCACCTTGACGTGGTGTGATGGCTTCCATGTCCCATAACCCTGCGAGCTACACAGGATGGCTGCTCACAGCCGCAGATCATATCATGCCTGAAAGGTAGACGGGTAAAGGCCAAGAAAGAGCAGTCTCAAAGGGTTAGCGGCTTGGATACCTCCTGGCTTCTATTGACTATCCACTCTCGCCCCTGGAGAGGTCATTCCAGTAAATAAACATGGTTTGCCGCTAAAACTTCCGCTACATGGACGTAGCAGTGGTGTACCTGGGGTTTTCTCTCGACGGTAGGAGAAGTCTTCACGTTTCATCAGATAACTACCACCCTCCCTAACTAAGCAAATCTTAACCAATAAGGTGATGTTCCGTCCACGTTCAGCTTGTCTCAGCTGACCGGCAATCACCGAACCAGAGAAAAATGTGATGAACGGAAGCATAAAGTTATTGAGTGACAGGCCTCTAGAATTTCCCACAGTGATGAGTCGGTCAGGCCTCCGCGTTGCATCTACTCCGCACTACCTTGTGCGTCGGACTTTTTAGTCGAAGGCTCCGGCTGGGGTTCCCAAAGGAAAATCCCTTCGTCGATGTCGGCTACCGCGACGTAAGTCTTAGACAACCATTAGGAATAACCACTTTCCCATCTTTCCTCTCAATCTCGAATAATCCCAGATGCCTCCTGTTTACGCCACCCATCGGATATCACTCAGCGTCTTACCAGAAAGGTCAAAAAAATCAAACGCTATAGAATTTTTAAAGCCAAAATTCTACTTTTACGTAGCGGTGTTCAATGACCGCACACTCTACCGGATCGGTCAGCAAACTGCCTTAGCTAGAACCCACGAAACATTCAATTTAGATGCATGTTGTGACCATGAAACACGCATGCAAGACCCTACTTCAATCATCGCCCTGCGTTCTCCCGACATAACGTCTCCTTCATGATTCACCCTTCACGTGTCAGGCAATTTGGCATCCGACGCTCGAGGTATTGCTGGTGTTGGGGTCGCGCTTAATGCCCAGGCTGAACGCGCGATTCTTGACTGGATTCTAGTCAGTAGCCGACTGTGCGTTGTACGTCTCAGCGGTTCAGCACAGGTCAAAGGCTACAGAACGAAACGTCGATGCTCATTCATCGCATTCGTGTATGCACCGACCTATTGCATTATACCTGAAATCAAGGATGAAATCTACAAGGATCTTTTTTAATTACTCGCAAGTGGTCGATCAACGAACGTTCAGTTATCAAATAGGATCCCTCGACGAGTCAGAAGGCTTCTTGGCGGTCCACATGTAATCCATGCCAACCGGACGGACAACGGAGAGCGAATACTTCGACTCTGTGCGAACCACGGATTTTTCCTGTCAAGCAGCAAATTCTCACACATGAAGCGACACCATCTTACTGGGAAACCATCAACCTGTTCACAGCGATGGACCCAAATCGACCACATCGCTGGGCGGCGCCAACTTAGCACTGCTGCTTTCACTGATGAAAACTTGTGGATACGGACCACGCCTTCCCTACGCCTGGCAAACAGTCGCAAAAAGGCCACCGGCAACGGATACCCAGGATATAATGTCAGCCGTAGTTGCAAATCGGCCTTTGAGATGGAGTTCTCCGGGGGCCCATCAGATCAACCACCAGCCGAAGAATTCAATAAACCCTGGAAGCAAATAAAAAAACTATGCAAATATCGATAAAAATAACGGCGGACTGTGATGTGTTTGAAAACACAAACAATGGCTGCCCTGTTGGACGCTAACAGAATCCTTCCTCCTGATGCCACATATGACAGGGCGCGCAAATCCCTTAAACGCCATCTCATCCAGAGTATGAAGAACGACCGCGAGTAATGGTGGTCAGGAAGATGTAGAGAGATGAAAAAAGCCGCGGCTATTGGTAATAGTCTCACGCTTATCCGTCTAATTAGGAATAGGGGCCATAGGGAAATATTCATAACAAAGAGATCCGTTGGCACACTGATTCGTCATCAGCAAGGCCGTCTTGACCGATGGAGTAAATATTTCGAGGCTCAGTTCAACTGACCTCGTGATCTATTACCTCCCCCCCCCCCTCTCCGACTGGGCAAACAGTTCCGTTGAATGCCAGTCCTCCATCTGAAATAGATGTTTCCTGGAAAACAATCATCTCAAAAGGTAAAAAGCCTTCGGCCCATAGGCGTTCAAACATTGAGGGTCAGACTTGGTCTTGGATTTAACGAAACTCCTGGGGTTGGTATGGGAGACCTGGATGATGTGAATCGGTCATTTTACCAATTTAAAAGAAAGGTGATAGATCCTCTTGTGAAAACCACAGAGGAATTGGTTTAATCAACATTGCCTCTAAACTTCTCTCTGGGATCATAATCCGTCGATTTTTGCCGCACGTTAAGACGGTATTGTGCTGCTAAGCAAAGATCCAAGTAAGTCCCAAGCTTCTCTGGATAGTTTGATTGCTAGTGAAGCCATGTTCGATATGTGTTAAGCACCTCCAAAGTGTAAAATGTTTCCAGAAAATTGGGTTGGCCCAGCCCCCAACCTCACTCTTACTGGAGAGGTAGTAGAGGAAGTGGACAAGTTTTTTTATTTGGGTTGCTATATCTCACCCGGTGGACACAACGGATGAAGTGTCAGCCTGCATACAGAAAACTCCATTGCATTTGCCAACTTCAGAAATCTGTGGCGCCGCCGCGGTATTCGGGTGTCCGTGAGGGGCCGAGTGTATGCCGCGGCCAGTTTTGTTATACAGAGCAGAAAATTAGCCATTAAGAAAACAGGATAAAGATAGGCTTTCCGTGTTCGATCACTGCTTTCCACACAGCATTACACGAATCTGGTAGGGGAAACCGGACAAGAAATACTGAGGTTAGGCGCGGAGTTTTTAGATAACCGCGGTGGCCTGCTACATTACGTTGGTTGGGGCCTGGGTTTCTTACATGTCACCAAATAGGTTGCCACGAAGAGCGATGTTCGTCGGTCACCTGATCAGGAAACTCGGTCATATGGGTGAGGCTCTCGGAACGCGGGTATTGGGATTATTTTAATCAATATTTGGAGACTACATCTGAGTGTAGCAAACAGAGGCACTTGTGCATCTTCTCAATTTCTTTACAACCTTCACCCCCTGAAATTGTCCATTTTTGCTAGTATTGCATTGTATTTTAATGAATTTTTCAGGCAACGATGCCTACATTTCAGTCAAAAAATGTGTTCACCGTTATAATAGGATAAGAAAATTAAAAATATCATATGCAAAAATTATAAAACTTAGACAGAAGATCATTTTTGTAGTTTTAAAATCAGTTCGTTTCGCATCTTCATCTTGCGAGTTAGAGTATTAGTCAGATAAGGCAAAGTTGAATTGCGATATCTATTTAAGCGGGAGGGTAAGAAGCGATTGTTGTATCGGTTTGTATCGGGGGAACGGCGAGCAGATAGATCGGGATTAAGCGAACGGCCGGGATTGTGGATTATCTTATGGACGAAATTCTCACACACTTTTGTAAGTAGAGTGTTTAAGGGAATAAGAGAAACACACAGAACCGTTACAAACAGTAATGAAATCCATTTCAAGTTGTCCATGGACAATAACCGGCGAAAAATAAAGTATGACGGGAAAAATGAATTGATAAACAACAGAACTTATAGTTGCATGCCTCACTCTAAATTGTCGTAGCCTATGTATCTGGAGGGATGAGCAACGCAGTCTCCCAACATAGGTTAGCACATGAGAGGACCACCGTAGATTGCTATGTGTTTGGCGGTAAGTTTTCTCGTGGTGGGTACGGAAATGATGATGATTGAGGGTTCCAAGGGATACTGGAATCGGGAAAGACTTAAAACGCATTCGAAGCATTTAGAAGCATCTAACTAGAAACTGGATTACTTCGAGAATAACTGCACGAGTAATAAATATACTGTCAGAAAACGATTTTGTCAGGTTGGTTTGAAATGGCTTGATATAAGACCACATCATCAGTATATTTAAAAATTGTAGCTGTCGGGATAGAACGTAGGTCAGTGATGAATGTTGTAAAACTCCAGTATTATCCAGTAACGGTTTTGGAACAGAGCTGTTTGCTTTCTTTCTTTGAAGTCCTCCTGTAAAATAGTTTTTTAACCACGAAAATAAAGTGATGGAACAATCGAATGGCTGTAACTTTTGAAGAAGAAATCATGGAACAGAATCAAAAGCGGATTTAGAAATAAAGTGCATCAGTCAAGATGTAGTATCCAAAGTACATCTGTTTGGCTTATACGCAAACTGACGTGGGCAATTGGAAGCATCGATACCGGACCGCAAGTGAGGGAGAACAGCATGCTTCGCTAGTTTAAGTTCAGATATTGATGGCGATGGGAAGAATGCGTTNATGCGTTTAGATAAAATATTGGATGAAGATGACTTAGGAGTGGTATCAATTGTAAACGGTCTCCAGTACTCGGATTGAACACGTGGAAATGGCTTTATTAATAAGGGACGTAAAAATCTCTGAGTGAATCAGTGCCATGTTCAAGCGCAGACGAAGATAGATCATCGGGACCAGCTGCGCTCGCGATGTTTTGTGGTTTCAAGAAGATGATAGACCTCCTCAGGGGTGACAGGGTCTATGGTAGATTTGTAATATGTGCTGTATAGGGACAGAAGATCATTTGAAGGATAAATGAATGCAGCATTAAGGCTGTCCACGTCAGTAGTTTTGTTTGTTGACCGTTTCTTCTGTCCGCACCGAAATCTGATCCCTTGTCAAAACCGTCTTCCATCTCCAGCTCCCAGAACTTGATTTGTGAACGAAGTGTTTGGTATTTTGATCTCTGTTTAGATTTGCAACGTGAGCTGTTTGACAGTGGCTGTTTGGTGCATCCTGAACGCTTGTTCTTTTTGTCTTCTAAGAGCTTTTATCCGAGGAGAGAATACTCTACCATACACTAACATTGGACAGCAGAAATTGCAAATTACGCTCACTGCTTCAGTGAACTGTTTAGTAGAACAGCGAGATTGTTGAGTGAAAAATACGAGAAGATGATGGAAAGAAATTTCCTTAGGAAAAGGGACTCAATCGGCAGAAAGAATCCAAATTCCTTTGTCCAGTTTTTTTTATCTGAGAGAAAGCGCGGTACGCCAACCAGGAGTAAACTTTTGGCCTGAGACATAGAACACAGTGGTCGCCAGTGGAGATTGGGACTTTAGTTTGAGAGAAAAATAATATGATGATTAGTCATAACCTTGTCCAATACCTTGTTCAATGACCTTCTCCAGTCGGTGTTTGAGAGAGATCTGTTAGGGGAAAGAAAGTAAAGGTTGGGTTGATTCATGATTAATATTACTGACAATTCAAATTAAATTTTCAATAACTAGGGGAGCAATGAAAGGAATAAAAGTATCATAAAAGGAGCTAATTTCGATCTGTGAGCAAAAAGGGCAATGTTGGTAATAATAATAATAATAGTAATAATGCTAATAATAATAGTGGTTCCGAAAAGAGGAGAACCTAGGCCGATATGAAACAATGAGGCAGTCAATACCATTGACGGGGAAGACAAACCAAGTTTCGGACCTGCCGCAACAACTGGAGTTGACGCAGGTTATTACCTCACCTCCGGTCATCTTTTTGCTTCTTTCTTTGACTTGTTCAAACTTGCAAACCTAGCCAACCCAGCCAATCCCGCATTTATTTGTTTAACCACGATTCACGTATGCATATCACACACACGTGTTTGTGTGCACTTGATAAGTTGGTAAATCAACGAAGTCAGCCAAATTGTGAACTTAAAATGAGCTGAACCCATGGATCAATATAACATTAGGTAGGTCAGTACTGGCGGATGCACTGTAGTCTGGTTTGAATTCAAACTGCGTATGCAGTGGAGAGATGAAAAACACCCAAGAAACATTTGAGACATCCGCTTGTTTTCTCATCGTATTGTTGTCAAGAGTCTGCGCCGAGGGACATCGTGCGGCGCGCCAATGTCAACTTCACTGAGTTTCTCGTTCGGATGTATTTCCCCAACCACCTTTATGTTCTCAACTGTTGATCATCAGAAACACGAAAGGTTGATTAAGGCTTCCCGATCAGTTTTCGAAAAATTGCGCTTGTGTTATTGTGATAGAAAAACGTTACATTGAGTAACATAGATGTAAACTCCTAATGTAATATTCGATGGAATGGGCACTTCGCTTCATAAACTCCTGTAGGCTGCATGAAAAATCGGCCATGTGAAGAGTTATAAGAGAGGAATGGAGGGTTTGATTTGTTTATATGAGGAATTCATCGTGCAAATGAGGTGTGAGCTGAAAAGCTAGGAAGCACTGGACAATTGTTTCGACTTGGTTGGGTCTCAACAGTAATGGGAATCCATTGACTCAACTAGGAATCGGACCCGGACCTCCTAGGCAGAAAGCAAGCAAAGATTAATTGTGCTATATCACGTAAATTCAAAATGAGAGACGGTTTGATCAGTTACCCAGTGCCCGAGTGGGTAGTATGCTTGTGTTCGACCTGTGAGGTCTCGGGTTCAATCTCTAGTTGGGTCCATGTATTCGCACTGTTGATGATACCCAATCAGATCGAAATAGCTGTCCAGTGGTTCCTAACATTTCAGCTTGCACCTCATTTACACGACGCATTCACCATATAAAAACGTGAAAAGTGTTGAAAGTTGAAGTGTTGTTGAAGTTGAAGTGTTGAAAGTCATTCTGGAATATGTTAGACGAAAATGATAGCGAGGGACAAAAGTTGTCAATGAGGGATAGAGAGGCAGACGGTTTATGACAAGCGGACTCCGGCACACAGTCTCTTCAGTAAAAAAGGATGGCAACTAGAGACTAGTAAAGTAAAGCACATGTTACAAAGTGTAGCATAAATCAAATAAAGACGGTCTATTTTGCTTTAAACTGTCTTGATTTTCAAATTCATGAGGGTTATCGTTGAAGTTTTTCAACGTAACATCAAATGGTATCCGAATACCTTTAACAAAAAACAGTCCTGATCAAAGTCAAACTTCAGCCAGACCACACATGGTTCCATTTTTTGGTACTTTCCCAAGTACTATTATTTTCATATGTTCAAACATATCATCACTGAGTCCCACGTGCAAGATTTCCGGTCATAAATCCCAATTTCAATGTGCGCGACTTATGACAAGAGTTATTATTGATTCGAGTTTGCCTTCACTTCCCATTCGAGTGTGGGTGACCACTTGGCTGAAGTCAGCACTGGTAGATCGGTCCAACTTCGGGCAACGGATCACCAGTGATCAGAGAAAATATGTCCGAAAACTAGATTTTCTGTACCACGTTCGTTTGCACGTGGGTGCGTGCATGCATGCATGCATGCATGGTTCAGTCGGTTACACGTGCGAACACGTGCGTCCGCGTGCAAAGCAGCAACCAATCAGTTGCCAGTCTGATTTACCGTGCTGTGATTGGTGCTAACCGGGATTCGTTAACGCCGCCTTATTGCGCAGTTCACTAAAGCATACAACTCACTTGGCTTCTGTCGTGAATTGCAGTGACCTCGGACACGTAGATACCGGATTGATTCATACAAAGGGGAAGACATCACCAGCAGATTCGAAGTACGATTACGAAGCATTCGCTTTGTATATGAGGATCAGAAAATCAATCTAATCTTCATATTGCTACTGAAACTCAGTATCAGAATGATTGTAACCGCCTATGATTTCAAAACCACTTGTCACCCCTGATCACAGCTCGTAGACCAAATTCGAGTAGACGTATGATTTCCAATTGGCGGTGGTATATCTGCACACCCGTGGTTTGAAATTAAGACAAGTTGCTGAACTAGGGTGGACGGACTGTAATTATTTCAAAAGGATATACAGGGTCCGAAAATGAAAGATATTACAATGAACATTGGGCCCGTCAGTAATTGTGAAATCGATAGAGGCTGACCAGTCAACGTGCCATTCTATGCGAGGGGATGAGTGAGTGATTTGAACTCTCATCACAGGCATTACTACCAAATAAGTACAGGAGTTCGTGTGAGGGGTATGCGATGACTGAATTGTCAACCCATTACACTTATATACGAAAGTGCTAGTACTCCACATAGTTAAATAGTCAAACAGTCCAAGTCTGATTCTCAGTTTCACTATTGCAGACAGTAGTTAAAACTTACAGGTAATTGGAGTGGATTTCTGCGTAGCCTGCGACAAGCTCAATAGTACGCTACCGTGCACAAGCGACTATACACACAATCTCTCTCTCTCCGCTCCCACGTGTGCATCTATGCGTTGACTGCAACGCATGTTCTGACAACAGCCTAGTGAACTGGTTCCCTGAGAGTCGGTGTCAGAATGCACAGCTGTCCGTTTTTGTAATCGAGTGTTGCGGCAGTGTACTTAGGCACACGTTAATGAACGCACCTACAGAATGACCAATAAACTGATCTTTAATATCATGTGACACTATTTTGTCGCCCCTTCTCAGTGAGGATTACTCACCACCGGACGCCGGTTGCCCGAATGATAGTGTATCTATACTGTCAAATGCGTTAGTCTGGTTGATTGAAGCATGAAGTAGGTTATTGTACCAAAGGGAAAAGGCTTGGCATGATTGAACTGCGACATTGCACTTAGTGGCCCGCAACGTGCACAAGGAAAAGGTATTAGCAACCAGAATGCCATTGATAGTTGATTGTGTGGAGGAAACCCCGAAGGAAAGAAAGACGTTTGAGTGTGTGTGCATCAAAGCGGAAAGCTTTTTGGCCTTCAATGTTTGGTCAACTTAGACGAGAATGAACGAACATCAGGGAAACTGATCGCGGTCGGTCGGGATTACCCGAACGCGCTTTACGATACGGCACGACGGTCAACCGTTTACTATGAACATGCATTATCCGGTAGATTGTTACAGCCAGGGTATTGAAAAAGCTGAGGCGCGAAATTCCACTGAGGCCATGACTTTCTCGAATTGAACCCTTTTTATCGAATGCAAATTTTCGTGCACTGAAAGACAGATTTAGCAATTTATTACTGGTTCTGGACTATACATAAAGAAATAACAGCGTTTGCATCCAATGGAAGAACTAAATTCAAGTCCAATTGCATTCGAAACATTAAAAGCTTTTCTCTCTCAAGACTACCAAAGTCTCCAACGGATTCTGAGTACAAGGCTGATTGGGATCCTGTGGTATCTGTTTATCTACTTTAATTGGTTGGCAGCATGTCTTTACAGCTATGGTCGTATTTCGTGCAGCGAAACTGGATCTTACGTTCTACTAGTAGAGATGTTTTCGAAGATTTCATTACAAATACATGATAGCTGCTCGTATGTTATCTGGTAAATAGATAGAGCAGTTACCTTATCTTTTACTCTTCGTGGGAGCCCCTTCGTAGTGGTGTTAATTAAGAAAAAACTTACTTTCATCTAATTATATGGCAAGTACAACTTTTGCGTTGACGTAGTGTATTCGCTGTTGAAAAACTACAGTTTGCGGTGCTCATTTTCATGGTGTAATATAGCCTGGGCAAATAAACTAAATGTGAAAGCCTCAAGACATGAATGTTACAGATAATAACTGAGGGCGATTATAATGCGAAAGCTGTTCGTTATGATAGCCACGAGCTGAAAGGTTCACTTATTTTCACGTTCCGATATAGTCTTGCTACAATGGCTCTATAACCAGATGCTTACCAGGTGCAAATAATCAGAGGTGCCACCAGAAACTGTAACACCAGTTCAGATATGTAACGAGCTATTTATAAAACCGGTTGCTCACAATAAACGAAGAAAATAGGTTTTGTAGAAATTGGAGCTGTGTGAAACCTTGTGGAGGATGGCACAAGGATGCACAACAAACTGCACGAAATAATATCAACCGCGCCGAGTTTTCCTGCAGTATTCGGTGATTTAACCATCCATACTGAAAACAATCAGTATTTCGAATATATGAAAACAGGAAATGTTTAAAAAACCAGCAGAAAGAAAATTAATCGATCTTCCTGTTTTCCCCCTTACATCGATTAGCCCATATGCTAAAGTTTTTTGCTGTTGGTCTGATATACGAACGTCAGCAGGGTACAAAACAGGACTATGTATTCGATCCCGAAATTATGTCCACCGCCATCAGTTAACAAATGTTAACAAAAACAGCCCGCGAATGAGGATTAATCAAAATCTAATAGCCCCAAATAGATGCTACAAAGTTTTGTGGGGTCCAAAATAAGAACTGTTCGGACGTATACCGATTGTCGCTACTTCGAACAGTCCCAAAAGATGTTCGAAAACAACACCTTGTGACAAACAAAGCTGTCTCCTTCGAATAAAGTTCTTTTGAACAGCTTTCAGGGTGGATGTTCGAATCTCCGGGTCTACGATGCTGATCTTTTTTATCAACTCATCCAAGGTATCCGAATTCTGGTGGCGCACCTTCTGTTTTATCTAAATCCACAAAACGTAATCCGGTGGAGTCAAATCGGGAGACCATGGTGACCGAGGCACTGGTCCTTTCGGTCCGATGCGTCTGTAAACTTATTTACAGAGTGATGTATCCAGGTTTTTCCTAGAAAGTCACAGACCTTTCATTCGACTGTGGGGATATGAATGGCACATTTGTGGGAGATAACTGCCTTCCATTGGAAAACAGGTCTGCAGGGTATCTGCAATATTATGCTGACTTTTCCAACTGTCACTGTGAGTTTTGTAATCAATCACGTACAACTCTTAGATACACCAGACAGCTAGTTGTTTGTGTTTGTGTGTTTGCGTTTAACCTTCACAACTTGTTGTTTGGCAGCGTTCAGCTAACCGTTAATAACTTTCAGAATAATGTTTTTTCTGTGTTGTGTATCGTGTATGCGTAATTTGGGAGCTTATCATTACTGTTGCTGTATCTGGAATATGGCGTTTAACGCTTCTATCTGTTCAACTCATGTACGATCGTTGTAATCCCGTCGCTCTAAGTTACTGTACTTTCTACCCACTGGCATCAATACCACCCCTACCCTCGGGGATAGTACTATTCCGAGCAGAGTCCCCATCGAGCTTCTCGCTTTGAAGGATTTTGTGGTTGAATTCCGATTGGAACATCTGAACCACACTGAACACTGAACGGAAGTGAAATCCCAACTATCGTGGTGTTCCACTATGTTTTCATATGTTATACACACTCGATAAATTACCACTCTCATGAGTTACATTCAGTCAAGATCTCTCGTTGGATCCTTTTTCCCAGCGAACGAAAAAGTAAAAATTAGACGACTATTGCACAGTGTATTACGTCCATTAATGATCACTTTACTCCATTGAATTCAAAAGAAAAAAGAAACATCGGTTGTGGTGAGCTTGTACTCTGAACATCCGGGTTGTGACCGCAAAGTTTTATGGTGTAACTGTGCGTTTAGTGTAGCCTAGGCGATTCACGTGAATATCTGCGGGAGTGAAACAATAAAAGATAGCGCCATTCGGGGGTGAGCTACCAGTTACCGTATCCTAACTACATTCGGAATCAATCGGTATCAATCGAAACAAACAATTGTTGTGAAACTAGGAACAAATGAACGTCAACGCCGATTGGACAGACGATACATTTGAGACTAGTGTTATTTCTTTGTTGAAATCATGCATCTCATTTGATTTCAGTGTAAATAAAAAGAAACCCCGACTTTTATAGCCTCCTTCCTGTGTTTCAGTATTATTGCACAGTCCGGTTGACCGATTTCGCTTATGACTTCAATCGCTGCAGTGCGAGCACCACCATCTCTCTCTCTCTCTCTTTCTCGCCTGAGCACTCGTCGACTGTGATGCTAATTCAATGCGAAAGATAACCAACTCTTGAAAAGTTACCGGGAATATAACGTGTGTTCGACTTTGAAGCATACCCAATTGTGATCTGTTTCTATCAAGTAGGAACTTTATCCACCGCGGTCATACACACATGCTGTGATCCCACTTTTCGGGTCATCATTACGAAACTAACCAGTACGCTACTGAGGAGCGACTTCTTCAATTATCTCAGTATAGTCCGGAGTTTGTGTCTCGAGCTCCAAAATGGTCAGTCTTCTTTAATTCATCTAAAAATGCTCAAAAACGAGCAAGTATTCAAAATAGCTACTGTTACGGAAGTTTAACCCACTGTCTTTAAGTGGCAGAGATTTTAACACTAACGTGGGAGAGCAAAGGCAAATACCCGAGGCTTTCAACTGGGTTGATTGACCAATCAGTCTAGAGAAGTACTGGTCAGCCTAGGTAGTCAGTATAGGGAAGTTGGCTAAAACCCTGATTCTAAACCACCGCGTAGTATCACGCCCGTGATCTAACAATGGACTTACCTCGTGCTAAGATTTATACAACGATTCTCTATCATAAACCACGGGTTCACTACACACAGAACCTAAACATTGTGCATTCACTTCTGTAACCGAGTGTGATTGTGAACGTGTGTATATTCGAACCAATGTCTGTCTGTTATCCCACACCTTTCTAGATTTCTGGCACAGAAAGAGACAACGTTTTACAAACCTTAGGTAATTGATATCGATTTTCACACTGTTTTTCTCTATGGTTATATACGTTAATAAATGACCCTGGCGTGCACTGTGCTGAAAATTCATCCATTAGGTTGAATCAAGCAATTTGTCGCTTGTCTCAAACATAAATGCTCCAGATTTCTACAGTCACATGCAAAACTGGCTTTTCTCATAAACTTCACGCAGCACTGAGATTTCAACCCTACCGCGCTTCACACACACACAACACTCTTTCCACTGCCTATTCTGGTTCAACTGGTGCCACTGATGTAGGCTCATTTTGTCGCTTGCACCTATCCACTTTGATAACTGTCTCAATTTTGCTATGTCAATTCCAGTCAACCTTTATATTCTTAGGACTTCATTCGGCTTGTAAACTGACTTCGTTCAGCGTGAGAATCAGATTTTACTGGAACGTTTGAGAATCTAGAACTCGATATGCGTTGCCTCATGAAGCCATGCATTCAGAAGCCGATCTCAGTAATCCAACTAACGTCTCCTTCCAGCCCAAAAGAAGTGGTCTATCTTCGTGTTTTTGAAATCATAATAGCACCAGCGTCTGGTTAATCAAGCATTGGTACGGTCTTGAGAGCCAGGACCAAAACTTCTCTATTGGATTGGATTTTAGTGGGTAAGTGTCTCTGAGGTTCATGTAAAGTCAGCAAACAGGAATTAAAGGAACGATGCTTATCAGTGGTTTCTGCATATTCGCCGGCAGACTGTAGCCCGGACGCAGTCAAATACAGCTTCTGTCACAGTTTCCTTGAGCTTATTCTCAAAGCGCCTAAGACGGATATCATGATTGTGGTCACAGGCCTCAAAATACTCGTTGGTCGTCTGTCGTCCAATGAAGCTCGCAGTCTTGATAGCTGCTGATCAGAAGATGGGGATATACTTGTTGGTACTTACTTAGAACAATGCCTGTTACTCGTTACTATTGGGACTGTTGAGGCAATTTATCCTTAAGCTGTTGAACAATAAACCGCCTGGTCCTCGTAGAGAGTCTTAAATGAGCCGCGGGAAAACAGTTGGCAATGGCTTTGGATAGCCCATATTCCAGGATTTCTACTGCCCTATCTCCCTTGAAAGAAACGTTGACAAACACCTTTCTAGCCAGTTGGGCTTTTTCATCGATTGGTTTTGATTCCATATATCGTCGAACAAACGCCTCTGGATATCCATTCTCCCTGAGGATGTCTCTTATATAGGTCAGCTGTTCATTCATGGTCTCCGGACTATAAATTCTCCTAGCCCTGTATGCTCGACAGCTCACTAAATAACGTTTGTATCTCAGTGGGACGAAACTTTGAAGATGTGTGTACTCCCCAAAAACCAACTTGTGATACTTTTTTTCATTTTACTTCCTTTTTTAATATGCAATGATACAATTTTCAGGAACGGGAAGCGATCAATCAAAGAGCTGCCATTCAACACACAAGAAGAAAAAGATCCTAACAACTGCGAAATCCATGGCAATTAGGATCATGAAGCCGGAGTTGTGCAAGCAACGTATTCTGGTTCAAGCGCTGATGTTACCATGGCCATGAAAACAATTGCCTATATCTCTGTGACACTTTTTACTGTTTCGCTCCGCAATTCTCATTTACTTCCTTTTTTCGCAGCCTTTCACACCCGTTTTATTCATTCTTGACTAACACCTTTCGTATCATGTCCAATTCAGAAAATTTACCCGGCTTTTCCCTATCCAACTATCGTGACCTTTTAACTTGTTGTCGATCAAACATTTTGCACACACATTCAATCAACATCAGCCTAGCCCTTGTATAATTCTACTGACTAACCGAACTATAAATGTAAATGCCTGAAGCGGTATATTGAAGAGAAATTTCTTTGCGTTTTGATTTTGTTCTTATGCATCGATGGGAATATTTTACGATTTAAAATAAAGGGAACATCCTGTGGCGTTAAAAGACCTCAACAAATACTTGAAGTGCAACGTCCGGTTCGCAGAAGAGAAAGCTAACCTGAAGATTTTCAATGAATGTGTGCAAAACGATCGTTATTCGAAGACCAACTGGACAGCGTTGCGTAGAAGTCATGTCAAACCAAACATCAGGCTCCTCGGACGTCACGCATTTGACCAACTGGACACAACTTTGATGAAATGGGACGAATGATTCCAGGTAAAAGACTGCGGTTGAGGAACTACAGGAATGCTACCGGGGAAGGTTTGAGGACTGTGACAGCTCTGTTTGCTCGAAGGCGGTGGAGAGGGAAAAATCAAAATTTCAGAGCAGTTTCGAATCCAGAGCACTCCCGTCGAAATTCCCGTAAAACGCAGAGATGAACGTGCACAGCCTTTCATCCGTTGATTTCAGTAAGTTACAAATTGAGGCACTGTTGCTCGGACGTGAGTTTTGCACGCTGCATTCTTATGATAATCGAGTAGAGATTGAGACACAGCTCAAGAATTTGATGAGCCAATCCCGTGACCTTACACCTGTATCAGAGGCTATGCTTTTTCAATTTAAGTTGGCCGAATATCACTTTAAGATGTCATGTTGCCATGTCGATAGTACGATAGTGCGATTGCTCCATCGCTTCAGTGTCTTGTACTTTTTGTGCTGTACAGTCGAAGTTCACTGGGCCTGCCTACGATTCACGGCTGTAAACAAGGTGTGGATTCTCACTCGGGCTAGGTGGGTAAGCACCAGGTTCCTTGGTGCGGCTGAACAATCCGATCGATCGATAACGGAGGCCGATTGGCCGTGTGCTTTTCGGGCCGGCATAGGAGAAGGATAAGTTCTTAATCCGATGCTGCTCAAATGTTGGTAGAGAATTATCACGAGAGAGTCAGTTACGGAACGATGCGCCATGTGGGAAATTCGGAATGAAAAACTTTCGACCGATGATGACACTGGGCCAAAGTTTGACTCGTCTAAAATACACACTCTTATACTAACCGGTTTCGTTAAACGGATAATTATAATAAAACTTCAAACTTGT
>UZAN01046236.1:0-18977 GCA_900618425.1 Echinostoma caproni
ATCTAAGTCCTTAATCAACGACTCCGGGTTTCTTCAAGGGACTGTTCTATCGCCATACTTATTTTCCACTCCCATGAAATGTTCCCATGTGTGTATAAACGTTTCTCCCTGTTGATTATGTACATTGTGACGGTTTTCGATTTTAAGTGAAATGTGAGCTCGATTGCTTGCATAGGTTGTACACAGTACACTAGCATCATCAGCATCGTATCATCATTATCATCATTCTCGTCATCATCGTATTTCGCAAAAGATGATATTTTATCTCGACTCTGGTCTCCACAAATCTTCCTATCAGTTGTCGGGTTTGAAAGAACTGTGATGACCATTGGTAGCATTGCTAAAATTGGTCCATACCAAATATTTCTGAACACTGGTCTATCAATTTGACGGATTCCGTTCACGAATGTCCTTTCAGGAATGAATTGATAACGGCATACATTCGATAACAACAAGGAACAAATGCGTTTTAGTATATTAGTTTATGCATAATCGGTAATGCATAACCTGGTTATATTTGTATTCAAGATTCATTCAATTAATGATCCATACTGTGTTTAATACTCATTTTCAGTGTACTGGTTTCCACTAGGTCTATATGAGGAGCTAACTTTGAAAAATGGATAGAAAAACTCACGTTGGAAACCTAAGCATTCATAAATAGACGCAGGAGTCAAATTTCGTGCGAGACACATAAACCAACGAAGGGTTCCAGCGCAAGAACAACCGACATGCATAAGCAAACCACCATGCCCAATCAACGGAACCGGTCACAGTGAGCTTATTTACCCGGGGTAAGAAGTATACATGGAATAGATTTACGATGATTTTTCAAACTCTTCATCATTGAAGATATTTTGGGTTGCATGCGAGAAAGAAAAGTTCGAAGTGCTGACTGTCATAGAAACTGTAGCCGATTGGTGAAAGGTGTAAAACAATAACAAATGAGATAATTTTTAAATTAGATACCATTACATGTTTAAGCGCGGGATATTACAGGAAGTCATTTAACGTATCTAACTAGAAAAACGTCACGTTATTTTTATTGTTGACTGATCAGATCAGATATCTGATCAAATATATCGGATACATCTGATCATATATCATTGCTTCGTTCACATAGACGACAAAATCACCTAAGCAGTGAATTCAAGAAAGCTGTTCTGTCATTCTTATCAAAGAGAATCCGATTGAAGTTGTTTTAAAACATTTTACCGTATGGTATTGCAGCTGGATCGATGAAGGGTTTTGTTATGGATGACCTCTTCCGCCCTACCAAACCCATGATGTTGAATGAGTTCGAGAGCGTCATCCAGTAATCCATTAATTCAGCACACCGGTCAGATGAATAAATTCTGTTTTTAATAGCTAACAGCGTGGAACGTTTTATGATGAAACTGACTCTAATTGAAATGCAAAAGTGAGAATTTTGGTTCAAAATGAACTTAGCAAACTCTACCTTGCAGTAAACTGAAAGAAGAATCGGAGTTGAGATCGGTGATAATTGAAACATCGAATTGAATTTTGTTTCTGTTTCTTTTAATTAACCAAGTATGTTCTGTTCATATAATTTCACCTGTAATCTCTTTTTCGGGTGTCAGAATCGTTTTCAGTGTCTAATCATACTCAAAGTTTCAACAGGGCAGGTAAATCAGGTTGAACTTAATCCTTATTTACCATCGATCCCTGGTGCTCCAAGTAACCGGTCAACAAACGTCATACGTATTTGAAGGTATTTTGCCAATTTCTCTCAAATATATGCTAGCTTCCTCTGGGTCCAGTGAAAAATGTTTAAGCTTTTGTTTAGTTTCAAAAGTGATATCACTGGATGAATAACGGGGGAAAGGATAGGATCTCATATACCGGTTATACGTGAGGTGCATACATCAAAAGTACCGTGATAGGGATTTGGCATTGACGATTTATACCCAAATCACTTATCTCTGACTCTGCAAATTACATTTTTCTTCCCACTTTAAAATCTGCATTTTTGCAGAATACAATAAAGAACCATACAATCTTACTTAAGGCATACATTTTGAGAGGTCTACATTTCGCTATTTGATATGCTGATAATCATTCATGTTTTATTTGTAACAATGATGAGATACATTGTTTGCTCTGTCTTATAGTCCAGCAAAATTTGATAGATTTAATAAAAGGTAACCTTATTAAGTGTGATGTAGATCAGGATAGTAATCAACGAAACGCGTGGGTCGAAATTATTTTAATAACCACTCAAAATGCAGGTCACGTGAGATAAAACTACGCTAGCACATATTTCAATCTCCCAGAGCGTGATCAGCAGAATGTGTTGAGATTAATGGAGTTAAACTTAATTGCGTGAGAAATAATTGAATACCACGCTAATCGAAAAACCTAGGCTGAGAAATACAATCAATACCTACCTTGTCTGTACATGAATTAAACAGCATACAGATGTTCCGCGTGGGATTACTGGCATAAACTCAATCACGAAGAATTCCATTGGAAACAAATCAGAATACTTCATAGATTCGAGTGACAGAACCGAAAAGTAGGAAATGGTATGCAAAATTCCCACCAGCTAGGGTCAGGCTCATGAATTCGCGAATGCTTCAAGATAGAGAAGTCAAAAGCAATTTAATTTACCGAAAGCTGTGCAAAATTGAATGAAAATTTATTACAGAAAAGTGGTCCGTATAACGGTTGAAACACAAGAACGTAAGACCAATACAGTGCAAACAACTTCACCATAGTAACCTTACGTCTAACATAGTTAGACGTAAGTTAGACACGTTAGTTAGTTAGTTAGACCGAAAATCGACCTCCTGTCGGGAAAATTCGACAAGCTAAAAATAAGCTGTTTTTAACAATGAATTAAGTAAGATAAATAATAAGCGTAAACTATTTTGAGCTGACTTCATTACCACCTGGAATATGTGTAATGTTCTGTGAGCAAACAATTAGTGATTCACTCAACAATTTGACTAGAAATCAGATTCATGCACTCAAGTATCCCTCCAGTGGTCACAATGAACTTTTCTAATCTAACATGTGAGTAAACAAACGATGTTAATTAAGTTACATTATACTATTAGTTCGCTTACATTTGGGATTGACCTCATCGCTTCGCCCACTCAAAGCTCTGACAAACTCGTTGCATGCGTAAATGTTTAATGCGTCACACTATAAACAAATGATAAATGGGTCATTAATCGTAACTGTTCTTTGTTCAACTGTTTTGTAATTCTCTTTTCTGATTTATGATTTCTATTCGGTCGGATGGTGAATAACTTACGTTCCGTCTTATAGCGTAACGCTAATGATTCTGTGATAATTATTTTAGACTGGACTGTAAAAATGCATGAGGGTGTGGAAATTGAAACAGTCTTTTATGGTGTTCACGTTCAAATGAGAATCGAATGTGGCAACATTACGCGATTTATTTCTTGGACGATTTCGCGACATCCAGACTGATGTATGCTAAAGGCAACAAGCTGTTTATTTATGTTAAGAAAATGGATCACAGTGTTGCCTAGCGGAAGGCACACGGAGCCAAACCAGGTTGTGGAGAATGTACTTTTCGGGGGCACCGCATCCAGATCCGCAATCTTAAGCTTTCGGGCATAATCGTCGGTATAGAATACTCGAAATAATTTCGCTCAATTAACGAGGTGTTGCGTCATCACTGTCGGCTTGGCAGTGTTGAGAAGCTCAGTGTTTTGTTTGCACAGATTCCGCCGGTAACCGGCTGTTGATCTCAACGTAGCATCCTTGTTTTGAACTCAGTTTACAATCGGTTGAATAATTCGAATAAATAATTACTCTGCTGTTGTCTATATTATGTTGACCGCATCAACATTGATAGACTGAGTTTGATTTGGTGAACCAGGGTTGGCGTACACTAATTAGGTCGTGCAAAACAATGAGTTTAACTGCATAGTAAGTCCAATCTACTGCTGACTGTGAACGATGATGGAATAAAAGAATTAGGTAACCACCTTTCCACTGAAGAGAAATCATGACCTTCAATCTAAATGCTGTAGCAACAACAGACGTTTCTGTTTAAATTTTACTAAGCTTGTCTACGATTGGCTTGGGATGACTATTTTTTGGTCAATTTGATATATAACAGGTTAATCTAATTTATTTTTTCGTTACCGGTGAAAAGTCATCGAGTTCTGTCAAATTAAGTATCACCGGAGTGGTAACAACCCATTGATGGAAACTCATTTGTGGTGTCAACAGAAAGACGTGTACATAACCCAGGCCTTGTCCGAGTGTCACTTTCTCTAATCATATTTGTTTATTTATTTTGCAATTCACCCCTCACTCAGATGCCAAAATCGTATCCATCTTCAATAGACATCAGTATAGATACAGCCGATTCCAGGAAAAGTAAATTGTTTACTGTTATTGTACTGGTTACTCAGTACCAACACGAATGATGTTTGACGGTTTAATCATAATAGCTTTAAATCATATTCCGGAAGTGTACGAGCGAAGTACTGATCACACCTAGTAAACGTACGGAAACAACCGAGCAATGGTCCATGCCTAATGGTATCTCTAGATAAATATGATAAATGCCAAAAGAAGGTTGTCGAAAATTCACACCTGACGATTGAATGTTCATTACTTTTGGCTTTTCTACCAAAACAATAATTGCGTGTTATTTTGTTTATCAATCCGTTAAATGGTTTGCTTCACTTTATCACTCTGTTGCCAGGGTCACGTTTCAATTTATTCCTTTNCCCCCCCCCCCCCCGGTTATCCACTCAATCCCAATCGGTCTGCTTACTGGCTTGAATTCGAAAGGGCAAGGTCTCAAGTTTGTGTATTTTTTCGTGTCATTACAACGGTGAACACTTTTGTTGACTGAGCTGTGGGCAGAGTTGTCTGAACAAGTCATTGAAATACAATACAATACAACTGGATTTCTTTAGACCATACCACGAATGAACGTATCCCACTTTTATGGAAGATCTTAGTTCAGAAGCGACCCGGAGCCCTCCATAGCTAATGTTGTCTATGTAAATTTCAAACAGCTGGGATAAAAAGGTGCAGCTACCGGTGGCGAACGATTTGTTGGTTTAAAATGAGATGATGTGCCTACCGTGATCTGGGCTCTCACCAAGGACATCCATAATCCGAAATTGCAGTTGCTCCTGCTGCTGATGGTGCTGTTCGCAAGTTAGTCGCAAGTGGAAACTTGCGAACAGCGTGAAGTAGATCATTCAAAAGAGTGCGATCATTGTACAATAAAATACCCACTGACTATTCGTCATTGAAAAATTATTCACATTCGGGGGTTGAATATTATCCAAGTAAAAAACTAGGCAGCACTAACAGCAATTAGCAGCAGATAAATTATAAAAATATAGTAGACTTTGGAAAGTAGATGAGTAATTTTGTCCAGTTAGTAGGGTAAACACTTTGGTGCATGCTCAAACAAATAAATAACGTATCCATTTTTTTAAAGTCTATATCATGAATTACAGCCAAACCAATATGCACTTCGGCATTTCATGCTTTTGTTTTCGTCGTTGTTGTTCACGATAAAACCTGATACCGAAGATGAGGGAAAATGTACGGACTAAATGTGGTGAACTATTTATTTCAATGAAGCATGAGTTAAAAAAGCTAGGAACAACTATTTTAGTTGGGTTTGTTTGGATTGGGTCTCAGCAGCAGTGTGAAACCACTGACCCAACTGGGGACCGAACACAGGACCTAACAGGTTGAACTCACTGGATCACTGGGCAGCTTTTCATTTCTCATTTGAAATATATACACTTTATGGCACAAACTATCTTTGTGAGCCTGTTGCGGGTATCGTAGATCGCTCATCGAAGCACCAGGTAGAAACAGCTGTTTAGTGCTTCCCAACTTTTAGGATTCAGCCTTATCATCATCACAGCTAATGAAGTAAAATTTTCCATCGCTCTCATGATGGTTGAATAGTTGCGAGGCTTCATAACCCTGTGGTGAAGTGGGAAGTAAAATCAGCATAGATATTGTTAAATTCATACGAATATCTGATCCAACAGTGAGTGACGCCCAACCTCAGAAGCCAAGTTCAAACAATGGCGTATAATAATGCGATACTGTAAATATAAATTGTTACAAGTGCGTAAACAACACACCTCAAATCTTGACTTTTCCAAGGGAGAATATGCCTGATTTGACAAAATGAACAATGTTAATCGTGAATCAACACGCGAACGAGGGAGTTCACCATTCCATCAAGCGAACAAGCGATAAGTGAAATATTGTCAGACCGCAAACGTGCAGATCGATCAGTGCGATGCGTGGGTGAAACAGAGGACCAATCCAGATAAGATTTATCGACCTGGTACGATAATCAGAGGGCTGTGTGAGTCAGATGATATCAGGGTCAGGGACCAAGGTCATGAGAGGGGGTGAGGAGAGATAAACGCGTGTGGTGGGCGAGCAAAGAGATGCAGTCATTCGTGGCGAATGAAAGGTGCATATCCGGTGATCGATAATGAGCATGGGTCAATATAATGTCAACTGAGAGGTGACTAGACAGATTTGTCGGTGAAAACGTGTGGAGGGTGGCAAACAGATTCAACAGACATGTTGCGGATTGTACTTACCTTGTTTTTAGTACAATCAACATAGAAACTGGGTTTCTACAATTTTCTCTAAGATGAGTGCGAATTGTGGTCAACTTTCAATCCTTCACGATGCATTCTGAGCACTCACGAAAGGTCACAAATTTCCCGGGTGAAGTTTTATCATTTAGTGTTTCAGTTCATTTATGGTTTGCAATTGTATGACGCAATCTCGTTATTGGACTGAAAATTGAGCTCTACACTGTTCATTAAATTAGGATATTGCCGACGGAAGTAAACCACAAATGAGAGCTACCCGGCAGCGTCTTTTGGGGCCTGTTTAAGAGATAGGTGCGAACAAGTTGCCTTGATGATGTAGTTTGTCTCGTGAGTAATTACACTTCGTAGAGGTGTATAATTAGCGAAAAGTGGATTTTGACAAAGTTTAGGCATTTATCAACTCGTCTATTGGTGGAGTGAAATTTCAATCACAGTATAGGCCGGTGTTCAGAATGATAAAAAACATCATCAATATAGCTTGCACGAAAACACGAATAAATTTGTTGATATACTGTAACATGTTATTTCACAGCTGCAGCCAATCGTTCGGTGACAAACATTCATGAACGAGTTACCTCAACTAGAGGTTTGTGCATTGATAAACCGACTCGATTTTGTACAGGACTTTGCCAATGTTCCTCCAGTCAAATTAAGGGAATTTGACTACTTGACTAATGTGTTGTACGATCGTGAAATGCACCGGAGGTGAAGATTTTGACTGACAAATGTTCACACTCCAGTTGAAAATGGGTGTAAAGTTGTTTTGCTTTTCTATGTCACGTTTTAGGTTCTCTAGTGCAATATAAAGGGGTGTAAATATCTCAAACACTTTGCGTTTACTTTCCACGAGCATATGAATCAGCTAGGATCATGTAAATCAACATGAAAAGTGTTGTGAAGATCATGATCATGATCGTGTCATGATCACTCTATCATGAGCAAACTGACAAACTTAGTCTTGGATGATACCTGTTTACTACCACGATTCGTAGCAACTGCAGATAAACTAGATGGCATGACGTGCCGATGCTTTCTAAGAAACCTGGCAACGATTTGCCTAGTAGAACATTTTGCCTAGAATGATGCTACTTCTGCTACAATTCCCACTGGACTAACCAGAATGAAAGGGATACATTTGCCCCACAACAGGAACATACGATTCTCGAACAAAGTTGATTCGATCTTGGCTCCATATCTCAGGGATTTGTTTCTTTGTGTCAGGCTCACGTGAACACTGATGTCGGTATCATACGTGGCAGGTGAACGTGTGGCACATATAAGGTTATCATTAACAGTTTTGAAGTATCTAACGGCTAATTAATCCACTTGTTGATACTGTGGATCACTCGAGTGAATGTATTTTTCAGATTAGCACATATGTGCTCTAATGTGATGTTTTCCTGCTGTGATTCCACAGGTGCTTGGTTTTGTTTTGTTGTTTTATTCACAAATGTCGCAACATTAGGTGCAAGGAAAGTGGGTGGTTCTTCGTATATCAAGGTTGACTTATATTTTGCCTACATCAGTGGTTTGCAGGGTGACTTCCGTGTTACAGGATAATGACTGAGGATGAACTATTTCCCATTGATTTCCATTTGCGCTCATTGAAAGAACGACGATAATGAAAGTTGACCTGGAAATATCAAAGAGACTGTAAAATTTATTAGAACAAAAAGACAACTGTTCTATTAGAAAAAAAAACTCTAAGTGACAAAAGATCTTTTACTTAGCCCTGAGGTCAAGATGATTTTCTTATCCGGGATTCCGATGTTGTCACATCATTTTGAACGTAACATTACAGAAACTTTCAGCGCTCGTAATTTGATTTCGACGGGAGCAGCTTCAGGGACAAAATTTCAAACGCATTTCAGAAACACTGGGTGATAATATTTCAATCTAAATACTAGATTTCAACACCAAAACTTAACATCAAACTCTTATTATGGTCATCCCATTCACCAAGCAGTAATTCTTCCCCCAGTGGAAAAAGTACAAACCTGAAAACAGATTATTTCCAACCGAATGTCTGTCTCTGAGTGCATCTCCTCATTTGATGAATTGGGATTGAGCGTTTTTAGTTTAAACCAATATTTAAGGATCGACCTTAAATCACGAAATCTTTCAATCACGTGATTGTACTGTTTAATCTTGATAAATGGCAACCTAAGCTCGGGGATCTGTAGTGGCGTAGTGCATATGATTTCAAAAATATGGATATTACTGAATGGAAGGATGCCAATAAATTTAGTTGATGGTCGCAAGATTCGTATCTTCAGCCACTTGAACCAAATAGAAAACACGACTGAAACTCCAGTGTATGTCAAAGTTCTAAAAACTGTAATCTCTTGTGGCAAGAAACCGGATTTTAGTGTAGATTTAGTTACCATATATGATTTTCTACTTAATAAAGTTAAACAACTAATTGATCCACAGTTACCTTCACTGTATTTGGATAACTTGTACAGATATTGTTTTGATTTTATTTCTTTTTAGACGTATAATGATACAACTTTCGGTAAGTAGACGCAGCCAATCTTAGGATTGCCATTCAAAGCATTCGGAAGAAAGTCAGACGGCAGAGATGAGATTTTAACTCACTTCCCCCGTTCGATATTTCGGTGATCCGTACCTCTCGACCACCATCGTCCAAAGAGAGAGGTATAAAGGCTGATGTAAATTTTAGACTCCCGGGTCGTTTGATATTGTGAAGTAATAAAAGAAGCCTAGTTAGCTGTTGCGGCAAGCTGAGTTGTAGGGTATCCCGCACAATAAAAATAAAAATTTCCTGGCGGTGAGATGTGTGAATTATGCAGTATGATCTGCTGAAGCCCCTGGCTCCCTACACTGTGGATTCAATCCATTAGAACTGCCGACGAAACCAGAGAAGCCGGATCCAGCATCCCAGTGCTTCCCATGTTGCAATTCATGTAGTACATCTTCTGTACACAACCGTTATTAGGAACATCAACTACATCCTCTGCAATCCTTTTATGATAAATAAGAATACATATATATGAACTTAAAGAATTTCACTCAATACTAGAAACCATAAATTCTTATTTAGAACATGAATGTGATAATCTACTAAATACAGTTTTCTACACTTAACCTGATACTATCCAATTCAAAAATTGACGTTAGCCTGGAAAATAAGTGTACCTCAGTTCTCGTTCTTTGAGAATTGTTTATTTTTACCATTAACCAAACTGAGAAAGACTTATTCCAAGTTCACCTTAGCAACTTCGAAGAACGTTCATTAAATCTGACCTCAGTGATGCGTGTTGGCTGTAATTTACCTTTCCTTGTTTCGAGACAATTTGACCGTAAATCACTACTCCCCTTCGGGGTAAATGTGGATTAAGTGAATGAAAAGCAAATCTGGTGATTTCCAGGGAATATAAACATTTGATAAATGTGTCCCCAAGGTGTTATTTTTGGAATTTCCTTTGTTTTTCTCCGTCATTTGGTTCAAATGCACATAAGTAGATTTGTTTCCGAGGTAAAGACAAATGCTGACTTAATCAAAAACTTCTTGCATCATGTTTAGAAATGAAGCGTTCTGTTGCATTTGAGAGGAGAACATCGTACACGTTGTGAAAGTTGATGGAACGCATTTAATGTCGTACGAATAATGTTATCCTACTGCCATAGAATGTGCGCACGAGAAATAATAGAAGCTCATTGGACAACTGAGCACCAATCAAACAGTCATTGGTTTCTGCGATATTTACACAAACAAGTCGACCGAGGTGACAACTGTAGCTCCAGTTCGTCAATTATAACACAGATTCAGATGACGACAATAAAGTAAAATAAATATAAAAAATATTGATCTCGAGTTTCACTGACTCAACGAAGTATAATTTTATACAGATGAGCAATGAAGACTCCTTGACCAGAACAAGGATAAAACATGCTATGGTTGTAGTCCTGGATTGAAATTATTCATTTGAAAGATCTGACTGAAAGCGCAGAGTATGCCAGACGAGATGTGTCAGCCTCCTACTCTTAGCACAGTTTACTGATGGGGGATCTTCCAATCCACTGAACTTTATTTATGGTTCATGAAGCTGCAAAATTCACCAGGAGAGCTGGTGGTAGTTATCAGCGTACCGTTTTCTCGTATACTTACTTAACTAGGCCCCTTCAGTTGACTTCTACCAGGATGGAGAGTTCGATGGCGGTTAGTCTGTTAATCGCGATAACTCCTTGGAGGGTTTCGCACCGAAACTTTACTGCCATCAATTTTAAATTACAGAAAAATCAGTTTACAGGCATGTCTCTACTAGCACTTCAAGATTTCTCAATATAGCTCTCCAATAAGGAAGGTTAGATAATCTGATTTTTATCGATTTTTTGTGCTGCTTGCTTCACAGTTTTCAACCTGTCAGCTGTTCTTATTTAATCCAATCTAGTTGTCGACCCAAGAAGTCTTGACTGTTACACTTCGCTTTTCAACCAACGGGTCTTGTCTTGATCCGTTCAGTGACAGCGAATGTGGTTTTATACCTATGTCCAAACTATCGGCAAGTGAGAACTTTCGTAGTACAGGGTATGTCATTAGGTAGTCTGTTTGTTTCCATGTCACTATTGCGCGAATTCATAGAAAGTGTTGGGTGAGTCAACAGGGTCAGCAATCCACATTCACAAATGCATTGAGGAACTGCCACGCCTATCATTTATAATTCGAAAGCTCAAGCAGTTTCGCGCATCCCAGTGAGTTAGTTCTACTATTTTGTATCAGTGTGTTTTCCCCCATCTTACTTTATTGTTCTCCAGTTATTTTTTCCTGGCTTATTCAAACAGGATTTCAAGGTCCTACGTCAAGGTCTAACAATTATAATCCGCATTTCTGATATTCCTGGGAATAAGTTAGCTGTGCAGCTTTCAGTGTATCATAGAAAATACTGTTTGAAATTTTTGGTGATGATTCTCACAGATCTTGACCACCCAAGCCAGGCAGAACTGACACCTTCTCGTTATCAGCCCCCCACATGCTCCTCGTTTCACCAAGTTTCATCTCGAATAAGCGCTTACCGAAATTCATCTATACCCTATGATGCACGTTTACTCACCCACAAAAAAAGATTAATAAGTGACCATTGTCTTAACCTTGCATTATCAACTTTCCTCATGCCTGTAAACATTGTCTCCCCATTGAATTTTTTTTCTGACGCTTGGCGGGTAAAGTTTTTTAACTGAATTGTAAGCTTTACTACTTTCAAAGGTTATACACAATGTAATGTGATACAATCTTTTTCGTGGGTTTAGAATTATAATTTGAAACCAGACCAGAAATATGTTCGTCAGTTTAAAAGATTGGTAAAATAGATTTGCTCTGCTTCTTTTGCTGTATGTTGAGACATGAATAAGCATGTGGCCCTCGAAACGGTAATCAAACAGGAACACAAAAAAGTGACATAATTCATTGGGTGTTGAGTTTCCATGGGCATGAGTGACCGAATGATTAGTTTTGTGTAGGTTTGAAAGGCTGAATCCGTTTGTGTTTCATCACTGTTTACCGTGTTGTGCTCAGTGCTCAGAAAGGTGATCTATGCTGTGCTTTAATCTCTAAAGGTCAGTATTTGAGTGAATGTTCTCCCTAAGAACTAGCCGACAACAGGCTCCGAAAAGAATTAAATCAACATTCTCTAATCTACCTTAATCGGACTAAACATTTTCGAACCAGAGACAAATCATTTGGCCTTTGCTGAGAAATCTCGTCTCATTTATCATTCGAAATGCTCACTTATTCCCACCCTATTTGACAAGTCAAATCGGCCTATACTGTCGTGAAGTTTCTTCCTCCAATGAAGCATAACGCACGCAAATCTCCGGAGGTCTCGATCTGTGCACGTGATACACCCAAACCGTACAAGCTTTCAAGCGGTTAGCAGCGGTGACAGCGTGCTTCCAAATTGCAACAGATGGCCATAGATGAACAAAGTTCATCTGATGACTGGCAACACCACCACCACCACGACCGCCGTCACTAACATCTTGATTTATGATTTGTATGAGATCTTTAATCACGCAATATGATTATTTGTTTTCCCAGGTTAAACAAAATTTTTCCTAGCGTGACGTTTGTTTCTTAACAGGCTCGATGAGAACACCACGATGCACGGATGAGCCTTCCAGACCATGTTCTCAAGGTCAGACAAATTCAACAATGATGAACCATATGACACAGGTCAGAGAATTATTGCTAATCTTCATTCTCTCCTCACCAAGTAGCGCGATTCCAACCCAAATGGCCTTCGTGCATCCGTGGAGAAAAGGTGAGAGAGCAAAGAGATCAGTGGCTTTCTTTCGGATTGTATTTGATTCATTGCAATCTGTCTCAGGAAATCCGTAGCAGACAAAATAATAATAGTAACAACAACAACAACAACTATACTTCAGTAAAGTTTCAATTGACGGACTCTACCGCTACAATACAATGTAATAACGAATAATCTGTTAAAAGTCTCCAAATGGTAAATGACAGTGAGGCACACATATGGAGGGGTTCTATAATTCGAATATGACGGACAAAATTAACCCTATTGTATTCTAATGTGTTGCGGTTACTATAAGGAGAACGCCCATCTGAGATTCCATGGTAAAAGAGCAATCGTTGAAAAACCTGCCGGTTGGAAAAACGCAGAAATCAAAATCAATGATCATGAAAATACAGATCAGATTTACCATTCAGTACACTTCGGTTTTCTTAACCAATAATCATGCACATTCGTGCGCCAGTTTATATTGTTGTCTCTTCCATTCCAATTTGGATGAACCAGCAAAGGAAAAGTTGGAATGTCCGAATCAGCGTCTGAGTGATGATAAAAGAATCCATGAAGGTTGAAGTTGTTAGGATATTGAATAGATGCACGGGCATCAGTGTTTACGAGACTCAGCCATGTCACTCGGTTAACATGATTCTCCAGTCCTGGAGGCCTCGGCCTTGGCGTTCACTATGAAGGGATCGTAATATCGAAATAAAATTTCCAGGCACATCCTTGAAAGAGGGGTAACACCAAAGTGTAGAGAGGTCCAGTGAGTCAAAAGCTGGTTTCAAATCGAGTAATACGGCAATAGTAGGTCCACGAAATGGATGGTCTATGATCTAGAATATTGCAGAGAGTGAAAATATGGTAAAGAAAACTCTCTACTGGGTCTAAAACCATCCGGGTTATCACCCGTGAACTGTTTAAGTGCGGCAGAGAATCGACAGAGTTTTGCGTCCGTGAGAGGTCTATAGGCAATGATGAATAAACTAATTTCTGTCTGATTTTCGCAAGAGGGTCTGTCACCTATCTTGTTAATCGGTAAGGTGGCCGATTCGTTGGAACTTCTTCCCTCTTTCATATTGATTCCAGGAGTTCCGTCAACTCCAAAGTTGTTGCGGATAGCCATGAAGACTGGAAGGCTTATAACGGTTGAGCTAACTTAGTTTCTTGGACTAATGTAAATTGGGGCTAGTTTCCCAGTTGAGGTAGAGGTTTACAGGCCTTATGGTAATGAGGGCCAGTTAAACCTCACAGTGTTAAGTCCATCGTTCAAGACGGCTTTGCTGATGGCGAATCAATGTGCCACCAAACTTTGCAATTACCTTACTTGCGTCTCTGTTCTCTGGGACCGTGTTCTTAATAAGATGAAAAAGATTGTGATCATTACCAGTAGCCACAAGCTTTCCCATCGCTCGGCACTTTCCTACTCACAACGCATCGTGGTTACTTCCCAGACCATTTATTAAGTGGCGTTAAAGGGATTTGCATGCTGTCATATTTGGGATCATAATGGATGGTTCTGCTGGCGTCCAGGAAGACAGTGGAGGTTGGTGTTATTCATCTTTTGTGAGTTAATCGTGCGCCCAAATCCGCCCTTGCTATTACTGACAACTGGACGGCGTCCTCGATTGCAGTTGAGTGTTTATTGGGCCTTTCGAAGGTAGGTTTACTTAGGCGACGGTCAGAGGATTTTCCTTCAAATGTCAATTGACAACTACTGCCGACATTTTATTGTAGGATTTCAGGTGCGTTAGTTATTTATGGTTGTTTACCAAGCGTCAATCTCTTTGAAGAGGTAGGGGGCTTCCATATGAGGCGGTTGTTTTCTTGTGGGACAGAAACAGTCCGCAGAGTTAAAGTAGGGGATCCTCGTTACCCCTCCGGTTGGCTGGAATTGCATGTGGGTCGACCAGGCACTTTTCTGATTCGCCCAGGTCCGAATCTATGATTGAAATCTCTATCTACAACTACGATATCCATTAATCGAGCACTTAGAGCAGTTGGCTAGTGACTGGAAGTCAGTCAAGTAGCGAGCGCTTAGCTTTGGCCTTTAGCGCAATCTGGATAACGGCAACACCGCAAACTTCGGATGTAGAATCCTCTGACACAAGAAGAGCGAAACGTGTGGAGAACTCCGGGAGTTGATTAACACAGTGTGTTATATGCGTCCTTTGGAGACACAAGGTAAGTCTAAATTGAACGTTTCAAGAGTTTGCCGATCTCATAGTGTGCGGAAATTGAGTGCAGCTAGGAAAAACGGAAAATTTGGTTTGATTACCGTAATCTCTTTAGGTTGGTTGACCTCAGTGGTTGAAATCCGAATGGTGTCCGACGGGTGGTGTAAACAGGACTTTTCTCATGATTTATTGGAGTGGGGAAAAGAAGTGCACAGGTTAAAGAGGGGATATTTAAAATGGGTGTCTGAGAATTCAGGGCATGTCATACTCCGCAGCAGCCGATACAAATAAAGACCTTTTTCTTTGGAACACTGATTCGGGACGTTCGAATCAGAATTTTGACCCACAAGACATTAGGGCGTAGTAACAACACAGAAGCGCGATTTACTCATCCGTATAGGAACTCTTCGAGGCCCGTCACGCGAGGTCTTTAAATTTGGATACATTGGAATGGTCGCATTGATTTTCCGTCCACTACTCGAGATTGGCCCTTAGTTTCATACGCCCAATGAGACAAGCTGAAAGTGACCGTGACAACACCTTATTGGCTGGGGTCAGCCTAGCGTCGGTGGCTGGTGGTTCTCTAATAAAGGGCGAAGATCTCTCCCACCGTCAGTGTAATGTCCCAAGTACTCCACTCCTACATCTATCTTACGGGTGTTTTCATCAGCAAACTGTTCCTTGCGTGTTTATTCGCTAGAGTGATCTATCCATGGGATAGAATGGATGATCAGAGGGAGCCAGAAGGTATCCAATCAGTTAGCTATGTAGGGCTGTTCGGATTCTACCTATTGTCCTTTTATGGTGGATTGGATAGATGATTGTGAAAAGTCATACTCTGGCTCCTGGGTTCATGGAGGCTCACGAGCTATTACACTACGTCAAGGTGCCGTCACTTCATGACGGTAGAGTAGACATTGCTAGCTATTTCTCAAATACGCGGAGTAAAGCACATCTGACGACTGCCACAATTTAATAGTTTTTCTATCCATGACTAAGATTTAATGTGTGTTTGGCTAAAAGAATGTCTCATTCATCTCTCATTTAATCATTCTACCCAGTCAACTAATAGGTGCTCCTTTCCATTTGGTGATTGTCCACTCTCGGTGACGAAATATGGCAAATGTGTTATTGTGAATCAATGAAATGTGCCGTTTCTGTAAAATAGTCATTACTTCTGCAATCCTTGACTACACCACGACAAAACAAGAGCAAAGCCAAGTGAGGTGATTACCCATCGGGAACAGACTTGGCTTGAATGTATTCCATTTTTACGTGAATCAGTCAACGTAATACCATAGCATGGATAGGCTTTTAGCCGTCCCCGTGGGATGTGCGGTGTGGTTAGATTCAATGAATTTAGGGAATCGTTTGATACCGTCCGTTTGGATTCAAACGCAGACAGGCGGCTTGCCACTATACTTGATTTATTCATAAACGCCGCATAAATGCTTTTTGGATTTATTGACTGGAAAACCTCAAACGGCTGAACCTCTCTAAAAGAAACCCAGTTAGGCAGAGGAATTGTAATGGCATAAAGCTAACGAAAACTAGTAACATGTGTTTGTCAATTTTGTTAAGTTGTCTCTAAATAAATGTTGCATGGTTTCAGCTGCATAACATATAACAAAGCAGTCCTGGACGGAGGCAATGCTTGAACTGGGGTTTGGAATTCAGATTCAAAACAATAAATGAATTGAAGTGTTTTGTGCGAATAATAACATGCGTGTCCTTTTATATCCATCTGTAGAGTATAATAGTCACATTTTTGTTACGAATAAATAGAGTCCCACTTAATCCTATGAGAATACTCAAACCTCGCTTAGTGACTGAAGTTTAAGTTGCGTTCCATGTAAACGAAAGGAAACCATCGGTACTCAAAAACGCGCAATCAATAGTGGTAAAGCTTTGAAGATTTTGCATAAACTATCGTTCATAAGCACTAAGGGAACTATATGCGGAGGTTAAGCACTGAAATTGACTTTGGTCTGTTAGAGTCATGAGGGCAAAGTTACACTAAATTACAGAAAGCAAACGCGGGGTTGCTGACTTTAATTATCTATACCTGGCACACTTCAAAAATCCTTAATGCCAATTAGACACGACCTGTCCCGGCGTGGGTGCAATGCAAAGTCGTTAAAATAAGAACGTTTGAAGCAAAGGGTATATCAACAGCAGGGAATTCCTGAGTAACCATGATTTAGCTTTATACTAACCCCGTCATAAGCGTCAATAAAAGCGATTGACTTTAGGCTTTCATAGATCATTTGGTACTCCGTAGCCCAATCATCTGTTTTACTTTTCCCTAGTCTTAATGATTGATCATTGTTGTGCAGGTAACAACGTTCGCGTAGTTACATGGCATCGTAGGGTGACACCGAGATTGATAAGTTTCAAAAGCGTGTAAAAAACATTATCGCTATCGCCTGCGAATGCGTTGATTTGCCTAATTGTATACCATAAGAAACCATTTTAAGTCAGACGTCAGTGCCTTCCATTCTCTATTGAGCCCATTTATTTATTCGATTGACTAACAAGATGTTTAGAAAATCTGATACAGCAAATAAGCTACAGGCCAATCGCCCCTAAAAGAAGAAAAAGCAACATGCGTTTATCAAATATTGCAAAGATCAAGAAGTCGGGGGTGGGTAGTTGTGGAGTTTTGACAGCCGTTTTAATCACCCTTTCAGCTATGCATTGCAGTCAACAAACCTGGCAAGCAACACATCGATTGGAACTGGAAACAGAAAACACGCCTGTTGTTAATGCTGCACAGCATACAACGGAATGTTTTAACTACTTTGACGATGTCTTGTATGTACCTCATTGTAAAACACTAAAATCATACTTTTTTGTTATACATCAACGGCTGTTGTTCTGTGGACGTCAATCAATTAAACCNTTTTTATTTAAACAATCACTTTCGGAATTTAAGCGAGAAATGCGGGGTTAAAGTTAAAACGAAACTGTTCACAAAGGAACTCAAAGACTCTATACGGCTGTGAATATAAACAAGTTGATACTGATTTGAAACTTTTTAAATATTCTTGATCAAAACGTGAAACTGATCAAAAGAATAATCAGATTTGTACTGACAANACAATGTGGAAATCAATCATTTCACGAGTGACAGAGTGAGCTGCAATAGTGAAAACGTTGATCTTAACTTTGATGCATAATTCGTTGCTTGCTTGAAACGGTTAGAACACCCATGGTTTTCTTCGTCCTCTTATGTCCAATGCGAGTGTGTGCGTTTTCGCAAGAGTCCCCGAGGGACCTCAACAACTGTATGGACACAACAACAACAAGCTATTCTGCGTGGATACACATCATCATTCACGTTGTACTTCGCATTCTTCCAACCCCACTCTCCGGTTCCGGAATTAGGCACAACAAAAATAAAAAGGGTCAATTTTTCCGAGTACCAGCGGATCGCACACAGTTCCTCTTTTACCGATCGAGATCGGGAATTGAGGCGTTGGTAATGATAAAATCGGGAAACGGTTGGCAAACGATCATCCAAAAAAGTGCAAAATAGGTCGTTTATGTAACGGTAAAAAGTACAACGAACGATTAAAAACCGGAACTATTCAGTCTAAAAAGAAATGATCGTATGGTAAAACGGCACAATTTACGTCCAAGAAGATTTCGCTTCATCTCAACATAATACATAGTGCAAAAAACACAAGGGGAATTTGTATGTCACAAAAGTAAACTAAAATACAATAAAAAGGACAAGTTGAATGAAAAAGCCGTTTTGCGAACAAGCTTACTTACGGTAACTCAGCAGCTGACCAATGCGTCACATTTTATAGCACATCATTTTGTATGGAAAGAGGAAATATGATTAATGATTATTTAAGATAATCGAGACTGGTTAAAGGCATTTCAGACTAATGATGGAT